>KZ062631.1:102696-125506 GCA_002091835.1 Anopheles maculatus
CATTCCTGGTCGCAAATGGTAAATGAGCAACGAAAATGGAAAACACCAGCCAGCGAAGCGGAAAGCGAAATCTTTCACCACTACTGCTACTGCTGCTGCCCGTGTGACACTGTTACCCACCGGATCGGGTACGAAACTTTAGCATGGGAAACTGATTTCCGGAATGCAGACAAATTGCGCAACTAAAGCACCATCATCATCGGGAGGGGGGAAAGTTTTAGCGACGGATCTGATTGAATGCGCCTTTTTTGGTTGCCGTTTTTGTTTTAGACTCTGTGGGAAGGTTAATTTTTGGGATGCCGTCGGATAGTTTGGGCGCGCGCCCGGTGGGGGTGAGTGGATGGAAATATCAGTTGATTAAAATAAGACAGTTTGATACGGAGCGGGAAAGTTTTTGCTTATTTTTGTTGCTCAAATAATTTTGCTCTCTGCCACATAGATAGTTGCGCTTTTGATGAATTTGTTTCCGTACGCAGCCAGTTTCATGCCAACGGGTACCAGGCGTCTCCATTGTGGTTGTTGCAGAACTGTTGCTGAAGCGAGCGAAGGTTGAAAATTTATGCAAAATAATGACAGATGATCATGGAAATGGTAGTGAAATAAAATAAATTATTTTTGGAAAAATTACAAAAGTAATTTTAGCCTATAATTAAAGATGGCGCACAGCAGCCCGTAACCGCAGTCATCGTGCTTAAGATTCAATTAAACGAAACGATGTAACTTACCTCTCGTTTGGTGGGAAAGGAAGCAAAACCGGACCGGAACAGTAAATGCAAGAATGAAGGTAAAGTTTGACGTAAGTTTTCATTTCATTAAGAATATGCAACCTTTTTGTAGCGTACGGTGTGGCGCCAGTGTCTCAATTCTTCTACACTGGCTGGATGCAACTTTTCCTTCGAGCCAGAAAATCTGCAGGAAAATGTCGTTTCTCGTTGTGCGAGTGCGCGTGTGTGTGTGTATGTGTGCACAGGTGGATTTGTGTTGTAATTAAGAATATTTCATTACCGAGCGTGTCTCTACGTGTTTGACTTGGTTACAAGGTTTTGTTTTTGTCCTTGTTAAACTATTGCTCGGTTGTTTATGTTTATTTCAATGCAAGTTGTTTGCTTTGCTTGGTTTTATTTTTGTGGAAACTGTTTTTTTTTTTTTGTTGTTGCGAGTCGTTGTACGCAATTACAAACCACTGTCACACCATTTGGCGCAGCACCTGCACGTTAATCTGTATGTCTGGTTGTTGGTAAACGAGCCTCAGCGCCGGTGTGTCGGTAATTGCCATTGGGGCTTGGAAAGTTCACAGCCAGCTGCAAGTTTTGAAGAGATGCAATTGAAAAAAGGTACAACAGCCAAAAAAAAAAAAACAAAAAGACACTCAAAGGCGCAACACATTTCGATGCGGATATGTGTGAGAGAGAGAGAGAGTGTACACTTAACTGCAGGTGTTGCTGTGAGTAGAATGCTTCAAATAATGGGTTCTGCAAATGTAATTGAAAACGCACAAGCATAGCTGAAGGGGTCGAAACTTGTAAGAAGAGTATTAGAGCGACAGCTTTTGTAGGAAAGCTACGGATGTAGTTATTGTTATAGACGGTGCAACACTACCAGTTACCAGCTAGTTTACGGTGATCAGTGACAACAATGAACTTGTTAGAAAAAAAAACCAGAATACAAAACAAAGTTTTGCTCGTGCTTCCCCGTTCCCGGTGCTATCAGTATCAAGTCACCATCTCGGGTATAGGGGTCACCTTTTGCGAGACTGTTCGGGGAATTTTTATTTAAAAATTTAATCTCCTTTATGGAGTATCTTACCACGAGAAATGCCCGATGGACGGTGTCAACTACCGGGGGAAACCCCGTGCCTCGACATCGTACTTCATTTTGATACCATACACGCTGGCCCGGCAGAAGTTGCATCGTTCTTCGCCACCGGTGGCAAACTTCAAAGGCACCGCGTTACGCTGATGAAATTGCTTTCGGGAAACGGGAGCGTACCAAAAACCCGGTCGGTTCCACTGGTAAGGAATTTTTGTATTAGTTTTGCTGCTGTCAACTAATCGTTCTATACGTGAGGATAAAGTTCCGGGCGGGTTTTTTTTCTCCATTTGTCCATTTGGTTACGAGAAAACTGACATACGAGCTACCATTCTATTGTAAAATATGTGCACTGTTGTTTACGCTAGAATGTTATTGTTTTGATTTCCTAAGTAGTTGTTTACTTTGTGTGTGTTTTAAAGTTTGTAGTTATGTTGTAGTTATGTAGTAGTCCCATTCGTTGAAGAGATAGTTGGAAACTATCAAAGAGGATTCCGAAACGGAAAATCAACCACTGACCAGATATTTACCTTGCGGCAAATCTTGGAAAAGATGGCGGAACAGCAGCTACACTCCTACCATCTCTTCATTGATTTTAAAGCCGCATACGATAGCATAGCCAGGGTAAAACTATACGACGCAATGAGCTCATTTGGAATCCCGGCCAAGCTAACCAGGCTTGTACGTATGACAATGACCAACATCACATGCCAGGTGAAGGTGGATGGAAAACTCTCAGGGCCCTTTGCTACCACCAAGGGTCTGCGCCAGGGAGATGGGCTTGGACTGGCGCTAGAGAGGGCCATCCGAGACTCGGAGGTGGAAACTTCGGGGACCATCGCCTCCATAAGTTACTCCAGATCTTGACATACGCTGATGACATAGACATCATTGGTTTGAGGCTCTCCTAAGTAGTAGAAGCTTACCAAAGGATCGAGCATGCGGCACTGAACCTCGGGTTGGAGATCAGCGAGGCAAAAAGCCAAAATGATGGTGGCACCACCAGCGGCTCTGCTAACAAACACTGATTTACGCAGGGGTGATGTACAGATAAGTGATCGCACCTTCGAAGTCGTCCAAAACTTCACCTATCTGGGGTCAAAAGTCAGCACCGACAACAACATAGACGTTGAGTTGCGCGCAATGGTGCTGGCTGCCAACCGGTCATACTACAGCCTGAGGAAACTTCTCCACTCAAAATACCTGTCGCGACGGACGAAGCTGGGACTGTATAGAACCTTTGCATGTCCAAAACTGACGAAACCCTCTTAGCCGCGTTCGAGAGGAAGATGCTCAGAAGGATTTTTCCCCCGTATGTGTAAAAGGACAATGGAGGAGCCGCTACAATGACGAGCTCTATGAGCTGTACGGTGATATCACCATCGTGCAGCGAATTAGGCTCGCCAGGCTCCGGTGGGCTGGTCATGTCATGAGAATGGCACCGGACGACCCAGCCCGTAAAGTCCTTTTAGGCCGTCCACATGGACAGAGGAGGCGTGGTAGGCCCAAACTGAGATGGAGTGATGGCGTTGATGCGTCCGCCAGAACGGCCGGGATAATGGATTGGCAGACGACGGCGCTAAACCGTGAGCGGTATCGAGGATTGTTGCAGCAGGCCAAGACCGCGTAGCGGTTGTAGCGCCTGATAAGTAAGTAAGTTATGACAATTGTCACATGACCGTTTTCATAATGTTGCTTTTAAAAAAAGGATTAATTTTGGAACGTAAAATCTTTTTATTTCAGGTCTGAGGTCTGTAGAATTCTGAGGATTAATTAAAAATTCAAACGTCCGCGATATTGCCAATCTATCAAAAACTGAAAACAGTTGATTGATTTTAATATTTGTTTAACATCATTATTCAACGATTCACGTTAATGAATCGAATGCAATTTGCAGAACGGCATTGAGAAATGTAATTTCACTTCTCAAAATTTTCATAAGAACAGTTTCAAAAAATTCCAACCAAATCCTACCAAACACACACATACACACTCGGGTAGCTATGAAAAATGTAAGTAAAAATGCAGTATTAATTATTGAATGGCATGTTTCACCAAGCAAAATAGCCCGACGGCTCCGCTGCCGATTAATGTAGAAAATGTTGTTCGAATTTCAAAGCGCGAAGTGAATCGCTCGGAATGAACGATTTCCGTGGAACGCGCTTGGTGAAAAGCACTTGGTGTGATAAATATATGACTTGTGCACTGTTTGCCGTTCTTTTTTTTGCCGCTGTCGCTTGCAACTGGCCCGGCAAAGTGTAAATAATTAATAACGTAATGGCGGTGGCTGCGGTAAACATCGTGCGTGGCATGGGCATAGAATTATTCAAACTATGTGCAAGTACAACCGAATAAAAGCGTAGAAAAAAGGGAATTACCACCGTGATGGTAGTGGGTTTTGTGCAGGTGAAACTTCGTTTTATTTCGTACCAGAATGTCAGAATATTCAATTAAGGTTGTGCTTGTGTGCTTGCTTGTGTGTATGCGTGTGTACTTTCGCACAATGTTGAGCAAATATTGTCGGCCAAACACATCATCGATTACGAGCTGAGATGGGTCGAGTGCACTATTTAGGTTCGATTGTTCGAACTGCACATTGCGTACGTGCAGTATCGGCGTAATTAAATCAAATGCAAATGCATCCTCCATCATCCGGTGGTGAGTATTATGGTGCACATTGACGCTGAAACTAAATGCTGTTTAGAGCATTTTTTGCTGTTTGCTGGTGTGTTTGGTTTTTTTCGGCTACACATTTTGCTCGTGAGTTGATGAGCACTGGGTTTTATGAGCTTTGTGTTATGATGGTATTAGACAAGCGTGAGAATTGGGTCGACTGGCGGGGGTTTTATGTGTAGACACACAACACACGCACACACACACAGCATAAGAGCAAACGATGCATCGACTATGTCACTACCACTCGCATCCCCTACCATCCTCGCCCACAGTCCCGAGGGAACATTTCAAATAAAATATTGATTGAACTAGGCAAGCAAACGAGCTCGAGCTGGTTGGCTGCAAGCCAGCCTCTGCTTTGGTGTAGCTGCAGGTTAGAAACTAACGCTGCTAGAAGCAGGATGCGCGACACACAGGAGTGAAGGCGAGAAAAAGCAAAACAATGATACAGCCGATCATATTGATGATTGGCTGATAAATGTGCACGATTCTATTATCGCCCGTTCGAGTGGAGCTCTTTTTTCCACTCGATTTATTTCCAAACAAGTGGCACAGGGCTACTCCCACGCTGGCCGACCAGAGGTCATAGCCATAGAAAGTGAGCAAACACGCCAAACATCTGTGTATCGAACAGCGGAACTGGTGAATCTAGTTGTAGCACGGGGAAAAGTTTTATTAAACATAATTATTGAAGCTTATTTAGTTCCAGGACTAAATTTCAACATGAAATACTGATAACAAACTAGATTTTTTAATGATTTTTAAGGAGGGTTTTGTTTAAATGTTTGCTTTTTTGTTCTTGTATGTAGGCAGTTTTAGTGACAGTCTTCATTATTGGGTTGATTTGAAAGTTTGGGCAGCTTATGCTTTGTTTCAATATTGCATATTTTAATAGTTAATAGGTTTGTTGAATCATATGCGGACAGCTTTTAATATTTTTCGATCAAAATATATTTTATTAAAAGCATTATTTAAGGCATTCAGATATTTCCGTTTACTTTCTATATGATGATTAAAAATACATTACACTGATTGTAATAACAGATTATAAGAATGTGACTGGCTCTCCAGCAAGTGCCTCTGGAGGATTTTTTCAGTTACAGCCTCTGATCCGCCCAAGGAATTGGGACTAGCTTGGATATGTGGCGGGACAAATTGCCACTCTGCTCGACGAGGACATGACGGAATAGGAGTTGAGAAAGAGATTTAGCCATGTCATGAGAATGGCACCGGACGACCCAGCTCATAAAGTCATTTTAGGTTGTCCACACGGACAGAGAAGGCAAATTGAGGGGTTTTGTTCAAGCTCTTTTTCCCTTTTTCTTCATCTGTTTAGATTTAAAGAACTGTTGGGCAATGCAGGCTGAATTAATGGCTTAATATGCTTATGTAGGCGTATATTTGTGGGTTTCGTAATGCCCAACTTTGTCTCCTTAAAATTTATGCATGTCAAATAATGTAGTATACTAGTTTTCCCTGTTGATTAACACCTTACCAAATGCAAGGGTTCTTCTGATAATAAGCCCTAATCATTTAACAAAAAGCAGAAAAATATCTATATTTGTTATTATTTTATATCAGATATAATCTTAATTTTACATCTAATTAGTCAAAAACTTTGATAATAAAGTTCATTTTAGAGCTAACTAGAACGGCATATTTCAATGGATCAAATTGTTTATTCACCCAATAGAGGACCACTCGTACAGTTATATCTATCGTACGGGCATCAGTTACATGCGACACCGGTCGGGTATGGCCCAACGAATCAAGTGCAGTGTAATTACTTAACAAACCAGAACCAAATTTTACCAATTACCAATTATCTAAATATTGGCACGAAACTCGAGGCCAAATTTGTCACCGGCCCGTGATCGTGAAGAGCTGTCGGGAAGGTGTGTGGTACGAAGACGGGTATTGTTTTCTTGCAGTTGGGAAAACTGTCACTCGTACCTTCGGGGCTGGTCTCCATCAAGGACCAGCAAAATCGGACCACATTGTTACCGGGTACAGGCGAAAAGTGGTACAGGTAAACTTTAATTTGATAACCACTGGAAAATGAGCTCGGGATCGTGTTGTTGTTTTACCGACCGGGGGACTGTTGGAACCTGTGTTGACAGTGCAATAAATAAGCGACCATCTCGTAGCCGTTCACCACATTGCTGTGGTAGCGGTAGTTTGCAATTTTTTAACATTACCGTTCTCCATCGAAAACTGAGCTTCCTACTTTCGACAAATACAAAACAAAAAAAAAAAAGGAAGAGGCATCAGAAAAACACATACACACATCGACGGTGGAAGTGTGGAGCGAAAAGTTTTCCCATTTTGTGCTTCACTCGCGACGAGGGCGAAGGTTGACAGGCAGGAGGGATAGCACGGGAAGCTTTACCGTTCGTGGGAACAGTTTGCTGGCAGGCCTCTCGGGTCGGGCAAACCCTCGATAGTTGGTTGATCGCTGCGCCGGTTTTGGTCAAGCACTCGTCCGTCTGTTAGTCACGTGCGAGGGCTTTATTTTTTGTTGTTGTTCCCCCGTTCGAGAGGACCGGGTTGTCAACCTCAAAAACGATCTTTTATTGGGATGTGGAGGTGTCATGGGAGGGATGGGCACCATTCCGAATGTGGCTATTTATTTATTACAATGGTTATTTTAAATTGCTAGTTTGCGGTTGCTTCTCTGCGGACAAGTTGTCGATGTGCTATCGTCGGTTTTGGGTTTCATGGTGGTTTTGTGTGGATTGCCGAGTCGTACAGTTTTTTTTTGTTGGCAAGTCGTAGCAATACTTTTTTTCTCACTTTATTTGCGAAAGGAGGAAATTGGCCTCTTTCTATTTGTGTTTTTTTGCAAAGTAAAAGACTCACCAGGGAAATTATTCCTTGACATCAGAGTTACACCAATCAATGACATAATTCAGGAGCATCATAAGCTATTCAGCAATTCTTACTTACAAGCATTACATCACATAAGTATTTTAATAATTAGAGATGCACTGCAACTGTTTTCCACCGCTATGTTTCATCGTAAAAGAATGAATGCCAAGGCAACAGCATAACTACAATGTTGTGCTCATCAAACTGAGTGGTCCTGTCGTACCGACCACGTACAACAAAAATGGATATTCATTTTCAGAAAATCTAACTTGACTACCCGCTTTTGATTCATGCAACCACCGTATGCATCCTCTCGGTACGGTGGCACACAGATGCATCTGACCTTTTCGGGGCGGGTGACACAAGTTGATACACGGGCCAACCAAACTTTATCTTTCTACCCTGAACCTGATCAGCATAGTGTCCTTTGTGCGCGGAGCTGGGCGACCCGGGCGGAAAGCAGGTGCTAGAGGTGGAACAAAGTTTAGTATTGATGGAAATGTGCAAAGTTTGACCGTAAACAGTTTCATACGTATCGTCGTACACTGCGGGTGTATGGGTAGTGCGAATTTGCACATGGGTGAATGTTACGTCCGTGCTAGATGGGTGACAGTTCTCGGTTTACCTTTGCTTTCTGGGTGATGTCTATTATAACGCTACCGGTGCAGATGGTATGTGGTATGTGACAGTTTTTGTATTAAATGTACAAATTGGAAAAATTGATTTCATTAACGTAAATGAAGCACAATATTCAGTTAAAAAACACACAAATAACTGGGAAACATTGCAGCTCTATTGTCTACGGGGCAACTGTAAGAAGTAATGGCTATTAAATAACATTCACAAATTTTGCCCCCTAAAGTATGCAATCAGTCAAACACACAAGCCCAATAGCCTTGTCCCAACATGGGCATACATTTATGAATGGTTTGTTTGTTTCTCTGAACATGGCCGTTGTGGTTGGTATAATACTTTCATTAAATAGCAATGAAATATTCATCATGTAAAACAAAACAAAAAGATTGACGGTATCACGCTGGTAAAATGAATACGTTTTAACCTGCTTTCATGATTTTATCAAACAAATCTTCATATATTTTTTTAAGCTATGATTTTAACTTCATTGTCATAATTAATTAATAAAGCAGGTGAAAAAAAAACCATTTCAATTCCACAATGAAATCTTTTTCTGACATCCACACACGCATTCGCTATTGAAGACTTTTAATAATTGTGTCCTTCCCAGTATGACGGTTCCACCCGATTTCCTGCGACGCATGTCTCGTGCACCGCTACACCGCATGAACTTATGAATGAACCTTTCCAGCAACGGGGACGGAATAGACAGAACTAATTTTAATTGAAAATTGATTCCCGTTGGGTTCAATTGTTCACCTACCGGAGCTACTTATCATGTGCGCAACGTTGCTGCAGCTCCAGTGCTTGAATTCCACTGCTACGTATCTTCTTCAGACGGGAAATGGAGGACGGGCCATAAAAAACCCGGTTCCCTTTTGCACCATCCACGTGGTAAATGGTTCCACGAGTGGGGAAAGTTGAACGTATGCTCGCATCCGAAACACAGGAACAGTAGTAGAATTATCCTGCGGCGACCATAGACAGCATAGTTGTATCCGTTCCGTTTCCGTGAGGAGAGCGCAGCACGTGTTACAATTGCACTGCAGGATGGCTGAGGTTCTCACTGGCGTTTTATGCCTTCCTTTGTCTAATAATGTGGAGCGGCATGTGTGTGTGTGCGCTCCCACATTGGAAGGATATTAGATGCCGTGCAATACACACCGTTCCCTGCATGATGGGCAAAGCCTAGACAGTCGGCATTCGGTTCCCTTTTGCACCATCCACGTGGTAAATGGTTCCACGAGTGGGGAAAGTTGAACGTATGTTCGCATCCGAAACACAAGAACAGTAGTAGAATTATCCTGCGGCGACCATAGACAGCATAGTTGTATCCGTTCCGTTTCCGTGAGGAGAGCACAGCACGTGTTACAATTGCACTGCAGGATGGCTGAGGTTCTCACTGGCGTTTTATGCCTTCCTTTGTCTAATAATGTGGAGCGGCATGCGTGTGTGTGTGTGTGCGCTCCCTCGTTGGAAGGGTATTAGATGCCGTGCAATACACACCGTTCCCTGCATGATGGGCAAAGCCTAGACAGTCGGCATTCATCGCCGTTGGCTGACCGACCGGAAACAGCACTGCAACTGCTCGGGTGCAGTTTGCGATGGTTGCGCATGGTTCTCGGGGTACATTGTTCTCGGGTACCTGGCTTCCGGGAGATTCATGGCATGCGGCTGGTTAAACCAGTTGGTATGGTAACTGCTCGGAGCATATTGCACTGTCCGCTATTTTTGTACGGAGCCCTGTTCCTGCACTGTTCCAATCCACCGAGACATGGCATGGCATGAGAGAGAGAGAAAGAGATAGACGAGAGAACGAGCGAGAGAGTAGGCAGTAAAAAAGAAGAGCAAAAAAAAAGAACATGCAAAAAGCGACCCCACACACGCCTATTATGTTGCTTCTTTGTTTGGGTGGTTTTCTACACGGCACCAGCGCCAGCTCCACTTTCCAATTGCATTGTCTTTAATAAGTGTCGTGCATAATTGATAGAGATAAATGTTGCACGCTGTAACCGAACCTCTGGATTGCTTCTGGACCCCTTTCCTTCTATTTCCCGGATCTTCCTTCACGTCGCAGGAATCGCATGCAACAGTTAACATGTGTTTCTAATTGTGTCCTGTCACGCATGGTTGCCCAACCCAAACCTCACCAGCGCCGGGAGTAGTGGTAGTCAGGACTGGAGAAAGCCGCTACTTTCTACTTTCTCGTTTTCTCTCTCATTCTCGTTTTGACCGACCTCGTCTGACCGGTCATTCATTTCCGTTAGTTATGGTTGTGTATGGTTGATGCTGTTTGCCCCCACAGCTAAGGATCTTTCTCGCAGTCTTTGTTCGTAGATGTTTTTTTGTTTTGTATGTGTGTTTTGTATGTTTTGTTGTTTGTTGTTACTTCCAGCAGGAAAACCCGGCATTCTTTCGCTCGCGTCAGTACATTGGAATGGTTTGTATTCTTAGGTTTCGTTTTGTAATATGCTCCGGTATGCAGTTTTTATTACCAAGAGCATTATTGTTTTAATTCTCTCTCTCTACAGGATGCATTATTTGATTTGCTTTTCTGTGAACAGGGGAAGAAATGTTAAATGTTGGCAAAACGAACCTCAAAGCTGGTATAATAACGTACGCTTTTCTATGGCTTCAACATTATGAATATTGGAGAGGAAAGGTTTATGATCCTTAAGGAAATAAAATCAATTAATCGTACCGAACTTTTCCAGATGACTTCGGTGGTAGCTCACGGTCTAGCGCTGGCCTCTGTCAACCTTGAATGTTGGTGCACGCATCAACGCCATCTTCTTCTTCTTCTTTCTTGGCCTAACGACCTCTTAGGTCATGCCTGCCATTTCTGGCTTACTAGACTTATTGTTACCACACAGTTGGATAGTCAGTCCTCATTATGGGGGAACGGCCCAGATGAGACTTGAACCCCGGTCCTGCCGTGTGGAGACCGGGCCACCCCCAACGCCATCATTTGAACTAAATTTGGGCTTACCACTCTTTGTCGTCGTCTGGTGCCATTCTCATGACATGATCAGCCCATTGAAATCGTCTTGCAGCTCCTAGAGCTCGTCTTTATGGTGACTCCTCAGTTGTCGTTCCACAAAAATGGAGCCAAAAATCCTTCTGAGCATCTTCTTATCGAATGCGACTAAGAGGGTTTCGTCAGTCTGAGAGGCGTATGTGAGTATTAAAACTATAAAGGTCCTAAGGAGTCTCAGTTTCGTTCGTGACGGCAGGTGTTTTGAGTGCAGAAAGTCTTTTTTCGTTCTGAAAATTCGTTTTGCTATTTATATCTTCCCAGATTTACATTACCCACAGCTCCACAGACAGTCTTTTGTAGAACAGTCTGTATGGGATTTGATCTAGTAGATGGTGCTGCTTATATACAACCGTAAAAGGCGTACTACTCTACCGGTCAACACTATAAACTTAACAGACTTATGTCAGTAAATTTTTTTGGTGTTAAATATCCCAAAAGCAGTTTGAATAATTCACCAGCTTATGTCCCCATTATACAGCCGTATAATGCGAAGAAAAATAAACCACTCCTTCGGGTGCTCAATGCACAATGGGACCCATGGGAGACTCTTCAATCCCCTGCTGCGTACGCTTCCCGTACGACGATGACGGGCATGAATATTGTATTGAATGCGACAGAGCTCACCTCGAGCTCGAGCACGGCCGGACAAACATGACCCAAATGAATGGTGCGGACCGTGTCTCACACGCGATTGCATTCGGCTTCTTGGTGAGCGTACGCATGAAACAAAACAAAATGGCCGGTGGTTTTAAAACAAAGAATCACTATGGTGAGCGCCCACCAGCCCAACCAGCCCGGTTTTATAATCCATCTACCGCATGACGGGGCGCCGTGATGGATGTTTACAGGGAAAACAAATTAGCGGTCTGATTTAAACATCGTTCATTTTGCATGATTTTGCTGCTTTACTTGGCTATGCTTTTGTGTGCGTGTGTGTGTGTGTTTGTGGGCGTGTTTCGGCTTTCTTCTGCAGCAAAGGATAACGGCGAAGCGGAAGTGAACCTTTTCCTGTGCCGTAAAATGGAAGGCACGATAAACATTTAAGGTTGCCGATGTGTAAAACGCTGACCTACCGGGATCACGTCCCGTTGGCTTTGATGGAAGATCGTCAAATTATGTGTGTATATGATTCTGTGTACGTGTTTCGGTTAGGATGGTTGTTTTCCACTTTATTGATGTTGATATTTGATGTTCATTTTTTTTTTGGTTTCGGCACAAGTTTTACCCTGTAAAACAATGCTTTTCTGCGCCGTATGAGTCTTCTATGCATCTTGGGTCGTAATAGGTAAACGCTCAACCGCGTTTATTCTGGTTCGGGACCATTTTTTCCCCAAGTTTTGAATGCTTTTGCAGTATCCAATGTGCATGTCTATTTTCTTTGGTACACACGTAATATCCGCACTGATACTCTGAGGAAAGAATAGCTTAAAGATTAAAACGCTTAGGTTTCAGTTTGCTTTTCGCGTCCGGTCCAGCTTCTGGTGAGTAAATAATGGAAGATAATCAAACCAAAGCAAAACACAAAAAAAAAACAACATGGCCGATGGCTTTAATGAAAAATCAAAACGAGTAGAATACATACAGAATATGAAAAGAACAAAAACAAAAACTCGAAAGGATCAGAAAGGTAGGACATAAAACCATCCATTTTCAGCAGCATTTTCTTTGCATTTTGTTGTCTCGTTCGCTTTATGCCGAGTACAGCAATCGACACTCGACGGCCATTGGACGTTATGATGATTTTTAGCAGCAAGGTTTAACATTTTTTGTTGCTTTCACTTTAAGACCTAATTTACAGACCCCGGTACGCACGTATGCATGGGCGTGTAGGTGTGTTTGAGCATCGTTTTTGGACCAATTTCCTGTCCGTCAAACAAGCGCAGCATAAGCCGGATGTTAAAAATACATCTTATGGCCTGTTTGGTCTAGATAAAGGTCAATGGGTGGTATGAATTGTTGTGAAACTAGCATAGAATGCTTGGTTCTTAATAAATGGTTGTTGTCGATGATTGAAAAGATTTAGAAGATGATTAACTTTGTTGTTGTTTATTTTCTATAAATGAATAGGATTTTTTTATAGCTCATTTTATGGCGTTATACATTTAATTTAATTATTATTTTTTAAACTTTGTCCCTTAGATTGCTTGACTTTTCTTATAAAAAATAGCTTATTTGTTGATGCATTTGAACCATGCTTGATACAGCATATACTCGGTGAACACTATAAAACAACACCATCGGTTTGACATTCAGAGTATTGTGGCAGTTGCAAAAGTCGGCTGTACAGATTTGTTCTACTTTTATTTCAATTCCCGTTAGATAACACGATAAGTTGAGCCGGGTCGTAACTGCAGTTGTGAATCGTTCGGCGAAATCCATTCAATGGTTAGGTAAGCGCTGATATTTGCTCAACTTGCATCGTGCTACACAGTTTTTATAGCAATCCAGGATACTTCACGGTCCGGTCATAAATTCATCATTGGCCCGGTATAAGCTGTACGCGAGCAGTTAAATAAAAAAAAAAACATGGTATGGTATTATGAGTTCAGTCCGTCCCGGATGACGATTCCGCGTATGGCGGATCGTATGGAATCGGTACGAAATGTACCGTGGTAAAGTAATATTCGGCTCAAATCTGTATTCTGACAACACAGTTTTTTTCTGCTGCCGCCCAATGGCATGTAAGATATTCAAATAGAGAGGAACAGAATATGCAAAAAAAAAAAAATGCGAATAAATACATGGTCATCATGGGCCCGGTACTGCTGCCTGGTGGCCGGTGGATGTGGATGAGTGAATTTTTTAATTTACAGTAAAATACACACCACTGAGCATTTGCGATGCGAGGTTCGGTCGCTGTTTGCGTTAGGATTTGCTTCTTTTGTTGTTTATAGCTGTTGTGTTGACGGGGATTGTGTTTTTGTTTTGTTTGTTCGATGCTTGAATCGTGCGGGAAGCACAAAACGCGAAGAGAGATTGTCTGATACGCATGATTAATGTGAAACAATGTGTAGTATTGTTGTTATCTTTATATTAAAATTGTCTAACAATTGCGTGGGATGAGGGCGGATTGTATCATGCTTTCAGGGAATGATTAAATCTTTTAATTTTTTAATAAAAAATTTGTTCATTAGTAGATATTAATGCGATTATTTCGAACAATACGAATATTTCGAGTTTTTTCATAGCATAAAATTAAGAATTTTCATAACGTTAAATTAGGAATAATACCAACAGGCCGCTATTCAAGGCTAAAAGAAAAAAAAAAAATTTGATTACAAAACATGGATCAACCGCTTGTGCATGGTTGAATGGAGCAACAGCATAAAAAACCTGATTCTGTTTCATTAAACCGATACAATTGTGCTTAATCTATCGATGGCGTACTGTCAGTCGAACCCGGCATAAAATACGGAAAAATATGAAAGATGGAATATTTCAATCGAACGACAATAATGAACGCTTTATGGCACAATTTAGATTGCATCTTGCTGCAGTCGCACCGGCCGGATCGCATTTTCTTTACCATCGCCCGCAACGGATGATCGAATAAAATAACGTTTTTGCTTGATTGCATCGCTAGGTTTAACAATGGTTCGAGCACCAGACAAAACCAGCCACTGGAGGACGTTGAGGAGCAAAGGTAGCGAGTTGTTGCATTAATGTTTCCGGGTTGCACTGCAATTGGATCTCTAGAGCGTCCCTAGGGATGGGTAAAGAAAATCAATGTTTGTGTGAAACGACGAACAGAGGCATGGGCATTGGACGAACGGAATCGCAACGGAAAATCAACATTAACCGGTGAAAGGTTTGATGTGGTGGAGGCACCACGAAGAAGATGCAACCAACGAAGCACATCGAATTGCCGGGAGATAATTGTGATGGACGGTATTGCGTTTTAGTGGTTTCACCAGTTCAAAAGAACGATTGATTGGAATGCTTATGAACGTCTTGAAAGTTTTGTACGGTTGTTGTGGTTGGAGGTACACTGTTTTCTTCACGCCTCACCGTGGAAAACATCACATAATCTGTTTCAGTTATCGGTTTTACGGATGAATGAAACATGTTCGGCGGTTCATTGTAAACGGTTGTAGATCAATTTACCGCAGCTTCTGCAAAAAACAAGCTCACATTGTGGGGCTCTTTTATCGAGAAACCGCTAGCAGTAAAAACACATAAGTTGTGTGAGAGGCTGGTTCAAGTTTCCTGGAAGCTAGCACCTGGCCAAGTGGTGTTGTGGTTTTCTAACATCACCCTAACCGTTGCTAGTGAGGGTGTGTCACGTCATGAATATACGAGCAGCGTGTGCTGTGAAACTATAATGAAGGTAAGAAATAGGGGCTCCCGGTCCGAAACTCAACCCTAAAACATATGGTGGTGCCAGTTGATTGGAGCCAGGTTTAATATAAATAAGCGAATGCGCTTGCCTCGTGGTCCGCAACAAATGGAGACGCTCGGTGATTCATTTCGAATGGAGACGCCTGGTGGTTTTCGTTTAAAGGAAAGCACCTACCAGCAGGTTTCAAATTGAGTCACCAGCGGCTTTATTTTCTTTACACAGTTAGTTTTTAATACCAGTGGGAAGTGCCAGTGGTAGTTGGCATCATCCACACATCACAACATGGTGAGGCGAATGATGCGATTGGAGTTGCTGTGCTACAAAATGCTCTTCTTACACACGATCTCTCGATCCCCAACCCGGTACCCGGTTGTCTGTTGAACCAGTTTTGAGCCAATAATATGCCGGCAGGTGCTAAACGGCTAGCCCGGCAGTTTGGGAATTGACACGCGCGAGTTACAGCTTTCCCGCCGTAAGCTCTTTTTCTTTCGGTCACCGCTGGGAGAAGGAATAAATTGGCCCGGTGCAAATAACACACCGTCTAGACGTTTGTGCGTCGTTTCTGGTATTTTTTGTTCTGTCTTGCAGCAAACAAACGTGCATCCCTAAAGGATCACGTTTGGGAAGTATGCTGATGATTTCGTTACTTGCCCGTAGCAGCTGGGTGTGGAAATGTTTATTGATAGAGAAGAAAAACGATGTATTGTGTTGGTATAGGGTGAAACGATGTTGTTTTAAGGTACGTTAGTTGCATATTTTAAACGCAATAAAGAGGATCCCTTGAGATATCTATATCCAGGACTGATACTTTATTTTTTGGAGTAACTGAAACGATAACAAAAACTTGGTTTAATGATACTTTCAAAAGTGGTTAAATTGTCAAATTCAAAGCAATAAATTATACGTGACAGTAAGCACAAATATGAGCTACTAATTGGTTCATCAGCTTTTAATTGAACGTACGGCTAAAATATTCGATTAGGACATGATTTTCACAGCATGCAGCACAATCAACAGCACGAAATTGCAGGTACTCTAGCATTGCTGCAACTTAGTTACAACATGCTGTCCGTGTTACAAAAGTCCACGTGCAATGTGTGATGCAGTGGTTTTATGAGCTTTGCTGTAAAAAAAAAAGTTAATTGAGTATCATACTGTCATCTGTCATGCTGCGCTACATCATTCACCAGTGTCCTAGTGGCGCTTGTTTTGCTGCCAATAGGCAGGGAGTCCATCGGACGGTAGAGTGACATTAATGTAATAACAGATGCATTGCACAAATACAACAAAAAACAACACATCCCGACAAAACTGTAAGCACCACTGTTCCATTCACTCTCGGCGCTAAGGGGATTGTTATTTGCATCCATTCGAGCGGGAATGATTGAAGAGTGATTGCGATGCCTGTTGCAGATTATCCGGAACGGCCACAGAAAATCTTTTATGGTAAACCATGCTGAAAGTTAACGAAGGACGATAGCGATGCGGAAACGAGTGAAGGTGTATTGAAAAAAAACTACCCTGAAACCGTACCATGGGCGATGGAATTATAAGTGACGATTTTGCATGACTAATTAATGGAAATTCCGGTTACGATGAGGGTGTTGATGGTATAATGTACGGCCGGCAGAGGAGGGAGTGTTCTGTGTACTGTGAAAAGTTGACATGCTTTATGGTTTTTTGTTTGTTTGTGCTACATAGATATTTTTTGAAAGGTATACAACTGGAAACATTTTGATTATGCAGTAAATAACATATAAATCGAGAATGTGTTAAGTGCGCATACATGTTTATATTAAATTAGCATATTTCCACTCCAATGTTAAGTGAGGGTAATGGTGATAAAAAATTTAGAATCAATAAGATCCATCATGCCTTGGCAGTTAATGTAGCACAAGGTGGATTGGCAAACTATCGACAGCAGCATTTTAGCAAGCGAGACAATCATCGAAGCTATTGTGTTCTAATGACAGCAATCTGCTCCAGCTAAGCCTTTGTTCGTGACGCTGCCGCACATAATCGCTCAATAAAGATATCAATCTGTTCTTTGCCTGTAGGCAACACAGCTACCAGCTGGTTTAGGGAGCCCGCTTATCCAGGTTGGCCATTTTTTGCCGTCTATCCATGGTTCGGCTCGAATGTTCATCTTCACCTCAAACTAATCTGTCAAGCAATTATCCCGCGTACGTGTAGCATTAATGCACCGGTCGCTGATGCACCGATGCACCTTCCGGTCTTCGGGGTACAGCTGTGTTCGGCCGTACCCGGGCTGCGGTTTGAAGTTGTGTATTTACACACGTTTTCCCGATTTCCACAAATCTCGCGTCCAGCGCGCACATCACGTACCGCGAAGTGGGTGGGTGTGGAAGGAAGGACCGGGAAGACACCGGGCGGTGAGTAAATAAATGATGGAAGTTAATGTTGTAAAAGCGTGTCAGATGCTGCAACGAGGCCATTGTTGCGTGTGGTTGATTCCAAACTCCCAAACACCTTGCTTGCCGCGTCTGTTTCGCCGTCGTTACAAATTGTCCGGAACGTTGGTCGCCCGGGGGTTATTGTTTATTGTGCTGTGGTGTGTGCTGTGTCGGTGTGTGTGTGTGTGCGCTTGGAAGACGACAACATTGTTTGTATCGCGGCCAAACTTGTCGTGGGAGGAGGGCGCCCCAGTACAGAAATAGAGCCTCCGGGAGTGGTGGTTGATGCTTTTGTTTAGCTTGTCCAACGCTCGGAAGAGGTGAAGGAAAACAGATGTAAACTGGTGTATGTCTTGAAGGTTAGCTACACTGTCCGTGTGCGGCTGCTCCTGCTGGAAGGTTCTATATTATTGTCTTATCGTAAACACACGGACCAGCAGCCGGGGCCAACTAAGCTTACACGTCCTGTCGCAGTCGATCAATGTTGCTGCTGTTGTTGACGAGCTGCTGGTTGGAATTTTTGCTCAATCTCAAGCAACTGGATACGTCCCAATACGTTCGCAGGAAAGGGGGAACCAGCATCAGCACTTGAATGCGGAATTGCTCACATTCTCACTAGGGCTGGCCAGTGTCTGGGATCGGTTCGCTATTCAAATTAATTAGCACTAATTAATGGACGACTGTAATCGCATGTCGAGTGGCAGCATTGTGTCCGTGCGGATCGAATCCGCTTTCGGTGTGCTTCGTTAAGAAGGCTAGGGCGGACTAAGAAGGCAACCAGACGAGAAGCTACGGGCCAGTGGAAATTACGCGAAACTTTGTCATCTAGCACTAGTCGCGACTGCTCGCTCACACACATACACACACACACCGGGAGCGAAACGCGCACCTCGAAGGGATAACGAACTAATCGATCGTTCGGCAAACACTGAGCATAGAATTGGGTTTGGTTGCGCTCTGGGCCAAGAAAACAGGAAATGCTTTGTGTAGGCAGTGGTGTTGATAGTGCGCGTGTGGCGCGATTCCCAACAGATTCACGGAGAAATAAAGCTTCTGTTCGTCCCCTATTTGAGTCTCCGCTCGGAAGGTCCTCTTCGGGATAGTTTTTAAGACACCCGCAGATTCAGAACCCGGTTTCGCGATACTGAGAATATGATTTAATCTCACGATTGTTTGCATTTGCCTTTGGATAAATATTCGTTACGGAAGCAAAAGAGGTTTGACCTGGTTGGATGATGATGATGATGCGCGATGCTGGTTTACTGGATCAATGGATCTTGAAAAGGGCAAGTTAATAAAAAGATTTATTCCACCGTACAGTGCGGGAAGCGTTCGCTAGTTGGATTGGTTTGAAGGAGCGATGCTTGAGCAGAAGCACCGAGGGCTCGTTGATGGGAATAGTATTGATTCATAAAAGCGGAAATCAAAGCGAAGGAATCTTTTGCTTTTGAGAGGTTCGTTAAGTTATTGGCCGATATTGGGTACCATACAGAGTACAACATTTTAATGTAACACACAGAGTGTTTTTATCGTGCTTCGTGCTCTTTGGACAATGAACTGTTTTTATTGATGAAGACCCAAAGAACCAGTGTTTGCTTTAAAGCAGTGGAAACTCTGTGTCTAGAAAAATTATGTACGTTAGTTATTTTGTACTAAAAGACACACAATCATCCGTAATTTGTATCCATGTATACCAGATTTCTGTGTTGATGTCAAAAATTAATAATGATTTTCAATAAGTATTCAAAACGTTTGTAACAATATACATTGTATACTTTCAGGGGATGTCTTAATCTCAACCAGGCGCAGTGCCGTCGGGAAAAGCAACTTACTGAAACCCGGAACTTGAACTGCCAGTAAAGAATAATATTATACGATAAGCTCAAACTCGGTAAAGATAAAATTAAAGACACAATTACGGTTTGGAACAGAAACAGAATTAAATTGAATCAGCAAAATGAAGAAACCGTTCTTACAATTAAATCCCGTACATGAATGCATCCGTTTCACGCCCACCAATCACAGCCGCCGTTACAGCTAAAAGGTGATGCAGATTAATGCATCGGGCTGTGTGCATTGCGTGATTACGCACCGACCCTCCCATCCCTAGGACGTACACCGCAATAGTGTTTAATTAATTAGGCGCAGTGCCGTGTTGTGCGGCCCGAAAGAATAGAATCACTTAATCATATTGATTCTTCTGCACGCAAGCCGCTGGCCGTGCTAACGTTATTTTAATGTTTAATCAATCTCGTCCCGTGCTGGGCGGTGTTTGTAGTGCGCGAGGTCACTTTCAGTGCCACAGTTGCCTGTTGTTGACTTTGGAGCGTTCGGAGCGCGAAATTACGGCGGTGCCGATGCGGCAGTTTTGCTGCAAAGGTGGAAAAAGGATCAAAGTGAGCATGAAAGATAAATAGTAGTGCTTCTAATTATCGGAGCAGCTCAAGCGCACGGCCACCAAACGACAAACAAAAGGCTCCCTGGGGTTTGGGTGCAAAAATATTAACTCAATTCCCGGGCTGGGTTGCACGGTGACGGACAGGCTACAGGACGGTCCTGTGATCGGATTAGCTCTATTTAAATCGCTGACTTTATTGACGCTGACAGGTCGTTTGGAACGGGGCGCCGGTGACCATTAGACGTGCACGGACGGATGAAGCTAAGATGGTAGGGTTGGGGGTGTGGAATCCGTTTGTTTGAACAGTACTGCATGCCTGTCGTGGTAGGGAAAACATTTATTCAATCGATTGCAGATGGTAAGAGAACGGCAAGATGATGTCCACCGACCCCATTGCTTGAAGTTGTAGCGCTTTTTCTGCAAGCAAGTTTGTATCGTGAGGAAACCATCCTGCCAAGATCTAGTTAAAGCTCGGAAATTTTCCCTTGAAAGGATTTTCTCGTTCTCTGCTTTGCCAGGCAAAGATGGAAATGGTTCTCATGTAAATAAAACGCAAATAGATTGTGGCATGCACAGCGAACCATTGCGTACCGAGGTAAAATTCCTTTCGAAGGGTACTTTTTGTGTGTTCCCTGGGCGTACAGCGTGTACGAAAAAAGGTTTATTTATTTTGATTAGTTTTATAGTTGATTCCACTGAGCCACTGTTTGGAAGTCAGACGGTTTGGTAGTGGCAGAAGTAACATTCTTCGTTTTGCATTTCATGCCCTTACACTGCCTGCGCTCGAGTATTATGTGGCGTAGCGAAATGTACTCGTTTGAAGATTTAAATTCACCGCTTTTACAAATGCACTTCGGTTGGTAACGTTAAGTGAATGCATTCTCCAAAAAAAAAAACAAACTGAGACTCCTTAGGACCTTTATAGTTTTAATACTCACATACGCCTCTCAGACTGACGAAACCCTCTTAGTCGCATTCGATAAGAAGATGCTCAGAAGGATTTTTGGCTCCATTTTTGTGGAACGACAACTGAGGAGTCACCATAAAGACGAGCTCTAGGAGCTGCAAGACGATTTCAATGGGCTGATCATGTCATGAGAATGGCACCAGACGACGACAAAGAGTGGTAAGCCCAAATTTAGTTCAAATGATGGCGTTGGGGGTGGCCCGGTCTCCACACGGCAGGACCGGGGTTCAAGTCTCATCTGGGCCGTTCCCCCATAATGAGGACTGACTATCCAACTGTGTGGTAACAATAAGTCTAGTAAGCCAGAAATGGCAGGCATGACCTAAGAGGTCGTTAGGCCAAGAAAGAAGAAGAAGAAGATGGCGTTGATGCGTGCACCAACATTCAAGGTTGACAGAGGCCAGCGCTAGACCGTGAGCTACCACCGAAGTCATCTGGAAAAGTTCGGTACGATTAATTGATTTTATTTCCTTAAGGATCATAAACCTTTCCTCTCCAATATTCATAATGTTGAAGCCATAGAAAAGCGTACGTTATTATACCAGCTTTGAGGTTCGTTTTGCCAACATTTAACATTTCTTCCCCTGTTCACAGAAAAGCAAATCAAATAATGCATCCTGTAGAGAGAGAGAATTAAAACAATAATGCTCTTGGTAATAAAAACTGCATACCGGAGCATATTACAAAACGAAACCTAAGAATACAAACCATTCCAATGTACTGACGCGAGCGAAAGAATGCCGGGTTTTCCTGCTGGAAGTAACAACAAACAACAAAACATACAAAACACACATACAAAACAAAAAAACATCTACGAACAAAGACTGCGAGAAAGATCCTTAGCTGTGGGGGCAAACAGCATCAACCATACACAACCATAACTAACGGAAATGAATGACCGGTCAGACGAGGTCGGTCAAAACGAGAATGAGAGAGAAAACGAGAAAGTAGAAAGTAGCGGCTTTCTCCAGTCCTGACTACCACTACTCCCGGCGCTGGTGAGGTTTGGGTTGGGCAACCATGCGTGACAGGACACAATTAGAAACACATGTTAACTGTTGCATGCGATTCCTGCGACGTGAAGGAAGATCCGGGAAATAGAAGGAAAGGGGTCCAGAAGCAATCCAGAGGTTCGGTTACAGCGTGCAACATTTATCTCTATCAATTATGCACGACACTTATTAAAGACAATGCAATTGGAAAGTGGAGCTGGCGCTGGTGCCGTGTAGAAAACCACCCAAACAAAGAAGCAACATAATAGGCGTGTGTGGGGTCGCTTTTTGCATGTTCTTTTTTTTTGCTCTTCTTTTTTACTGCCTACTCTCTCGCTCGTTCTCTCGTCTATCTCTTTCTCTCTCTCTCATGCCATGCCATGTCTCGGTGGATTGGAACAGTGCAGGAACAGGGCTCCGTACAAAAATAGCGGACAGTGCAATATGCTCCGAGCAGTTACCATACCAACTGGTTTAACCAGCCGCATGCCATGAATCTCCCGGAAGCCAGGTACCCGAGAACAATGTACCCCGAGAACCATGCGCAACCATCGCAAACTGCACCCGAGCAGTTGCAGTGCTGTTTCCGGTCGGTCAGCCAACGGCGATGAATGCCGACTGTCTAGGCTTTGCCCATCATGCAGGGAACGGTGTGTATTGCACGGCATCTAATA
>KZ062632.1:5162-59105 GCA_002091835.1 Anopheles maculatus
AAAAAAAAAATAAACTGTCCTATCAGTCGCAAAACCAGAGCACTACACAGGATACGACACACACATGCAACAAAACACCAATACCTAACACTCGGACAGCCGACATACTCGGCGTTACCTTCGATAGACGCCTTTCTTTTATTCCTCATTCCAACAGGGTTAAGAAGGAAGCCAACTCCCGGCTGAACCTGTTCCGGATGCTCGGAACCGGCAAAGCTAGGGCCTCCCGCACAACCCTGAACCGCATCATCAACGCTTGGCTCCTACCCAAACTACTCTACGGCATCGAGATTGTTTCCCGCGAGAGAGCAATCTTCGAGAAGAGAGTAGCTCCCGTCTACCACACTGCCATCCGCTACTCCACTGGTGCATTTGTCACCAGCCCGATCGTTTCCCTCCTCTGCGAAAGCGGTTTCCTTCCATTTGAACTCATCATCACCAATAGACTTGTCGCAGCTGCAGCTCGAATCCTTGAGAAAGGAGTCGACGCAACTGCCCTCATTACCAGAGCTAACACCGTCCTGCAACAACTCACCAACCACCAGCTCCCTCCGATCATCCAATCCACCCGCCGGGGAATACGTCCCTGGTATCAACGTACTCCTGCCATAGACTGGGAACTAAAACACCTACTCCGGGGAACCGGAAAAAGCAGCCACATCGCCAATAGCACCTTTACGCACCTGATCCAAACCAAATACCAGCACCATCACCACATCTTCACAGACGGCTCCGTTAATCGGGTGTCAGCCGGCTGTGGGATCCATTCCAACCACGATAACTGCGCCATCAAACTTCCTAACCATACTTCTATCTTTTCAGCCGAAGCAATAGCCATCCGACTTGCCGCCGAAGAAGGACTTCGGACCGACATTCCGAACGTCATCTTCACCGACAGTGCCAGTGTTCTGACCGCCCTCGAACACGGCCTCTCCAAAGACCCCCACATCCAGCTCCTTGACGACATCCCATCATCACCTGCAATAACTTTCTGTTGGATTCCGGGTCATTCCGGAATCGACGGAAATGAGAAAGCCGATCGACTGGCCAACGAGGGTCGGCTTCGTCCAGCCGAACCACACAGCGCTCTTTCACGCCGAGACACCATCCGCTTCACTAACGCAATAGTCGCTCAACACTGGAACACCACTTGGCACAACCTAGACCTCTCTACAAAACTCCGCTCCATCAAGCACAACACAGCACCTTGGGATGATCCCGATTCCAGCCACATCCAACGAGTCCTTTCCCGCCTTCGCATCGGTCATACCCGCCTGACACACTCCTACCTTCTCGATAGATCCAGTCCACCACTTTGCAGCTTCTGTGGCGTCGACATTACGGTCCGCCACATCCTTACCGATTGCCATGGATACACTACACACCGAGCCACCTGCCAACTTGATACCGACCTAGCCATCATACTATCACCCGACAAACAACAGCAGAACCGCCTCATCCGATTTTTACGCATCAGCAACCTGTACCGAGAAATTTAAATCCAACGCACAATAGTTTTACCAATATAAGAATTTCATGTAATAGATTAGCCACACTCGCAATAGTTGTACCACACATGTAACAATAGACAGAAAAGAGGCGAATGAGGTCTATGAGACCCAAAGCCTCTATAAATAAATGAAAAAAAAAAAAAAAAAAATTCCACCGAGGAAAATGGGTCTCACTTCATAACAATGGTATTCCATAGTATTCTTTGCATAACAAACCAAGAATCACTGATTGAAACTGGTTCACTATATTAAAGAACACCGCTGCAACTTGCATATGGCCAGTTCCACTAAAACCAACGAATGGATTTAGGGACTACCTACCGAAGCAGAGAAATCTAATGTGTCTGAAATTATCCACGTACAATCATCAATGGATGAATCTTGTTGTGGCTTCCCAGACTGTGGTAATTATATAAACTACTATTTTTTTTAAAATTAAATGTTAAACTATGCGGTGTTCAGCCGTCTATACGCACCATAGTTGCTCGAGGTGTTCTACAATGCTTGAGGCAAAAGCTGCACTGGAAACAGAAGCCACAAGGTAGTGCATATTGCTACTATAAGGCATCATTAATTCTTTGTACCTAACTCTCATCCAACAAACAACGGCTGACAGAGCTTAAAGACGACTTTTGTAGTTCTCATTAAATAAATAAGATCATTAAGCCAACCTAAGGAAATTATTTAAAAATTTTATTGAAATTTTATCCCAACCAAAGCTGCTGCTCTAACAGCATAATCATTCTTAATATTGAAAATTTAATGCTTGCAATCATCGAAGAAATTTTACAGCAATATGCCCATCCTCCAGTGGCTTTACAATTATTCAAATTTATTCCTATAGCATCCTAAACCCCTGCTCGCAAGCAAATGTATGCGAACAATCTCAATTACAAACGACGGCTTACGTATAATTTACTTACACCAACAGCTCTCGTTGATGCATCAAAAGCTCGCCTCAAGAAGCTTTTACATTCCGTTCGAGCCACCGTTCCCAATCACAGCGGCGGTAGCACCCGAAGCAATAATAGCATTACCTTTGCGAGAAAAAGGACTTTCTTGAGCACCCAGCAACTTTGCCGAAGATCAATCACTTCGACGGTTTGCCGTACCGAATGCCGCACAGCCCATTTCGCACACCGTCACACCGGCCAATCGAGCCGTGTTTCGCACAAGATCTAATCGAAAGCGTATTACACAATTCGCCGCATTAGCCCATAATTGCCCATCGACAACGGTTTCATTATTTTCCATTATGATGCTTTCTGAAGAAGAAGAAAAAGAAGAAGAAGAAGTTGGAGGGAAGAAAAAAAAAAAGGCACCAAAAACACGACCAAAAGCAGTACCAGTTGTGTCGTATCGAGACGGCATCGACTCGCGAAGTAACGCTCCAAAAAGCGTGCAAGATACAGATGAGCGGGGTACAAAACAGGGAAGGGGAGGACTTTTGGAGGAAGCCAATCCTTGGATACGGTTGCGATGCTCCGAGTGCTTTCGGTGACAAGACGACAGGGTTCTGGGCAATCCGTGTATGATGGCATCGGTATCTAAATCCAGACAGCTGTCATGTTTCCGACCCCAGTGTGTTTGCGTGTGTTGGCACACTGTTTCGTCGTTGTCAGCTTGTGTGCCGGGGAAGGTGCTTGCGCACGTGTAGGAAACGGGTATTCTATAGGCATCGTTAGCACTGCCAAAAACCCCAGCTTAAAACCCACCTTCCACCCCTTTCCTTAACTCCACCCTGGGTGAGTGTAAGAACCATCGGGACGAGATGCAAATTAGCGTTGACAATTTACTTAACTTTCTCGTCAGGCACACGCACACACGCCGGTGGTGGTAGTGCGGTAGCTTATGCGGATGGCTTTTCCGGCCGATGTGGCTTTGCTGCTGCATTATTTCATTTCACTTTTGTTCCCTTTTACACACACACTCACCCGATGCCGGTTGACAATTGTCGAAAAGCGATCCCCAAAAACAACGAATGTGCGTGCGAGAAGGTTGAGATGTGTGCTTGTACGGAATGTGACTCTCTTGAATAAAACAGTGACCGGTCCGGATGCGATGCGTGCTCGAGCAGGCGAATTGCAAATCGATTCGAAAAGCGTGTGCCAGCACAACAGTCTGGTGTGGAGGGCAAATGCCGGCACTTCGCTGAAGTAATAACAGCCGCACTGTCGCACCGGTCCCAAAGGATGCGGCTTTCTCGGGGGAGAGAGAGAGCGAGGATGAGTTGCGAGTATACGCCAAGCATAAATTAACATAATTTTATATTATAATCAATGGCGAATAAATGCGCCAGCCCGTCCGAGCGCGTTTTCCCCCGTAACTGGGTGTGCTGCGTTTTAGACCGGCCGCTGTGAAGTAAGCCGTATTCGTACCACCCTTACACCCTAACCGTCACGACCGCACCGGCCTCCGTCTGTGCCGAGTCAAGTAGTAACAAGCGTGTGAACAGGCAAAACAATGTAGCGAACTGCGAGAGTACTGGAAAAGATGTAGAAAAAGCTTGGGAAACGGGCACAGGATAAACCGTAAAAACATGTTGTTTCACGCTACAACAACATGTTTATGGAAAGCTGTACAGTGATCGATGCTTTCGGTGCGCTAGGCAAGCTCAGCCATGTTTTGTTAGAATCTTTTTAATGCGCTCAAAGCTTTTGTTGGACTGTTTTGATTAACTTAGCTTATTTTAGAGAAAGATTGTTAATCACTAGTTTATTTAAGGAAGAATAGCATGATTTTTTAACTTTGTGATTTTTTATGCAATTTAAATACCAGTTTTATGGTTGATCGTTTATCGAACCATCTTCTTACTACTACAAACAAACAACTCTTTAAACCTGAGGGTTTGCTATGTAAGTGGGGAAATTAGAAGAAACCTTTGGCGAAAGTTGGTTCATCGATGATATGAAAGGAACGTTTTCGAAGCATCCAAGAATGGGCAGATACCTTTTCAAATTGGCAATAAACTTCTTATACTGATAAAGGACTTTAACCTAAATTGGTTCCATTTAAAGGAGTTTAATCAGCTAAAGAATCTTAAGGATTCTGTTAAATTGAAGGAAAAAGTTTCACAGGCAACACATATAAGCAGCAGTACGGACGACGATTGATCTATTTAGTAAAATTTAAGAACATAAAAACAGTTGTTGCACATTTTCATGATAAAAGTCGATGGATAAATACTTTAAAGAGTTTTAAAAGTTAAAACAGATATTTGAAATAGTTTAGAATAAGAAATAAGTCGATTATAGAGGACTATGTTTAAAACATCTTTATCTCGACCTGTGCTAAACACGTACAATGTCATGGAAAATGGAAAATCAATGGAAAATCGAATTCAACACAGCTTGATTGAATACAAAAACAGCAAAACAATGCAATAATTTACGTTCCTATCCTGCAGTTGACATCAAACAAACAAAAGTTATTTAAGCAGATTATGATAGTCATGAGGAAACAGTTCAATGATTGCCTACCCCATTTTCAAGGACTGACCAAACCACTTAGACGGTATAATATCTATATAGTCCAATGTTTTTTAATCGAAGAATATATTACAATAGTTTGTCTAGGGAAATTGCTTTCGTGATTTCGCTGTTTAAGTTTAAATCAAGTTTGCTCGTTTTATTCAAAGTAGCGTTGTTTGATTTGTATGAAATATTTTTATATACAGACCTTTAAACATACTTTGAGACAGTAATTGTAACTAAAAGAATGTTAGAAAAACGTATGCTACTCCACAAAATTGAGCCCGTGTGCGCCATACGAAGTTACAGGGATGACATGAGTGATCCAGGAATCAAAGATTGGGTCACAATGTCTCGCAACATTTTGGCTTTTACGAAAAATGGCGAGTAAATTCAATGATCCTATGTGTATGCAACATTGTTTGTCAGTCTTGTACGTTCTATCCTAGAGTTCTCGTCCGTTGTATGGTGTCCTTGTACTGATCATTGTGTCCAGCGTTTAGAAAAAGCGCAAAAACATATGATCAAACACGCTATAAGACTTCTTAGATGGCCTAATAGTTCAGATTTTCCGTATAGAACTAGATGCTTATTGCTAGGCCTAGAATCTTTAGAAAATCGCCGCGAAAAACCTAGGGTTATGTTTATTAGAAAATTATTAAAGGGACAAATAGACGATCCTCGCTTTTGTCAGAAAATCAATCTTCATATATCACAAAGCAATGCAAGACGTAAAAATTTTACTGACATGGATCGTTTCAACAATAGCTTGTGGAGCCTAATGTGGCAGACAAGAGTAAACTCCGTAAATAAACATGTCGTTCCTAAATATGGTGCTTCGTTTATCATGAGGTGAAAGACCGTGACACCGGATACGCATTTTTCACATACTTTCTGAGTATATTTATATTCAGCGCCATCTCAATCCAATGAATGGGTATGGGCCGGTAATTTAAAAAATACTTCTATATTGTTTTTTACTTTTAAAATATATCTTTTTGATTCTACTCTAAAATTTTCTTGCAGGTACTCTAAAGCACAAATAAAGTCCAATAACTCTAATGCTCTATTAACTAACAAACTAATCATTCTTTTCTTTAGTTGCCACAAATACCTAGTTCTGGTTCTGGTAGATCCGGAAATCCGTCCGCCCTATAGCACAACACGCAGGATTGATTATCCTGATACAAGTAATAAAGAATTCAAAGATAAACCAGCCACCTTGCGTCGTTATGGAGCTAAAGCATAATAAAGAGAAGTGTTAATAATAATAACACTAGCAACAGAACACCACCAACATTTCATAACAAAAATCAGATAAAATGTACAATAAAAAAGCAGCAAACAATTTAGTGCTAAGTGTGTTACTACCACTATTTTCAATTTGCCAACGGAATTGATTTCATCACACCCGCTGGCGCTGAAGTGCGCCCATGCTTCAGTTTCCACTGCCAGTAGCATTCGTATACTCGTTTTCCGTAGGTCCCACCAGAATGCCTGAGCAAGCCTGATTGCAGTATGATTGAATCTCGTTCGACTATATACACCTTGGGCCGGGCGCCCTTGATGATGGGTTCCGAGCGTTTCGTTATGCTACAGCGCGATGCGTTTCGTAGCCCTCTCAACAAGCGCCATTTTTATTTGCCGTTAAGACTTTTCCACACCGCTTTACGCGTGTGTATGTGTGGCAGTTTGAAGGAGGTTTTGTGTGAATGTCAAACTTGAAAACAGCGTCCTACATCCCCAACTTCCCCGTACATACTAAACTCGCAAACGCTAGAACGTATCATAGGTTGTGGGGAATTGAGTTTGATGGTTTTCTATCTTTTGAGGATCTTAGCCGCCCGCTTTGGCATCATCGATCGTTTCCACGTATCCGTGAGCACGTGTGCGAGTGTGGCAACACGAAAATGGGAAAGGAAATTTCGTTGACGTGAAAATTGCTATCGGCGAATCGATGGAAAGTAAACGTACGTCACGCCATCGGGAAGGTATCGGTTGGTACGCAAGGAACGGTAGAAAAACCAGGATCAAAATCTGGTGTAAAGTGAAAGTCGAATTGAAATTTAAATTTCGCGTGAAATTATTTTCCACCCCATACTGGTGCCTTCGTGGGTGCTTTTAGGTGGAATCGTTAGCGCAAGGCTTGAGTGGTTGCGCTTCTAGCAAAGCATTTGAAAGAGATGGAAAATATTACGCGGAAATTTTGAACCATACAATCACGAAACTCAACTGATGCGAGAAAAGCTCTCTTTTAAAAACATTTTTTGAGGCATTTGGTTTAGAGAAAGATTACCAACTACGCTTACCAATTATTTTTAATTGGCTTCGTTTTCATCCGGACTGGAAAACAAGACATTATGCAAGTTATTAAACTATTTTAATTTATTTTTGTCACGTAATTTCCCTGTGAACTGATAAGCTTGAGCATCCACATCAAACCATTTTCTCCGAAAGGTTTATCAAATTATCAATTCAACTTCGCTGTTTTGCTCCATCGTTGCTCTTTTGTTTCCTACACTTGTCTGACATTTTCTCATCCCCATGCCCATGTTAAAAGTTTCCTCGCTTCCATTGTGGTTACTCGCCACCGTAACCATCGTTTGCGTCGTTTGTCGGCCACGCGAATCACCCAATTCATCACGCATTCTCCAAAGCTTAACCATGTACGGCACATAATTTATGTCGATAGCAATCGATCAGCCCGAACCCAGGCTCAAGCACCCGGCGCCTCGGGTATCTTGCATCTCGGTCCGCTCTACTACGCTGCGTGATGCCTTTTGACTTTCATCATTCTTTCCCGGCCACACGCAATCGTGACACGCGCCGAATCAGCAAGGGTCACGCGTTGGAGTGGGCTTCCCGCAGCACAGCGAACCGCGTACTGTTTCTGATTTACCAAGTGTGCTGCACCCACACGGCTGAGTCGACCCACAACGGGTGCAAATTTATGGCCAACCAGCATCCGAACGGGGCACCCGACACAGCAGCTCTGAGATGGTATCGAAAATTTCAAAAACTTACTTGCGAAGATTTATTGACCGTTTAGTAGGGCTACTTATTGCTCACCGCAGGCAAAAGCCGCCCAACCCAGCCGGTTGGTTTACAGCCGCCGTTCGGGGTGTTTTGGGAATTGATTTAGAGTGTGTTGCACGAAGAACAAAAATCGAAATACGCGGAACTGTTAGGCTTGTTTTTTTTTGTGGGGTAAGCCAATGTGACGAACTTTCCCGTTATCTGCACCATTGGGCGGAATGCATTCGTGGCAGCTGTTACCAGGTATTTGGTGGTTGGCCTTTTGATGGATGTGGCGTTAAACAAGATAACTTACTTTATTGCCGATTTCTTTCGTGTAACGGCGTACCTTTTGTGGGTGGAGAATCCGTTTGATGTAAGTTTGGGAGCAGTGCAGGCTGAAAATTTGCAAACTGTGCGCAGTAAATCTTGCGTCTGTGACCTGTGACACGAGAATCGATAAACCACAATCGAACGTTTGTCGAATTATTTGAAGTCGAGGTATGAAATTTTACCATTTTGATTTTTGTTGCACTTGTCTCGAATGTTATTAAGTATTTTAACATATTTTAATAAAATTAAATTCATTCGAGTACCGGTACTGTAAAATCAACTCTTCCTGTTAATAAAGTACCAGGCGTCTAGATTAGAATCTGGGATGCAATTAATTTTTAAATTAAGTTATTCAAATTGACAATTTATTGTACAATTTTGTTGCTGAAAATATCAATAATGCTTAAAAAAACTGCCTGTGACTAACTGCCTGTGACGCTAGTCACAGAAATCGATTTAATGCAACCGAGCGCTTGTCGAAATATTTGAATTAAATTGAAATATTTTCAAAGTAAAAATAAAGCCTGATTTGCATTTTGTTGATCATATTTTGAGAAATGTTTCAATTATCGTCAACAGTGTTTTTAGAAGTAAAAAAAGGATCAATTCGATCGTTTAACACCAATGCTGTAATGCATGAAATACCAGGCGTCTCCATTATTCCCTTAGCAGTGATATTTGAAATACCACTCCATTTCAGTTATTCAAAGAAATTATTTGGTAAGTTTTGGGATGAAAGTAAAATAATGATCCTTAAAGTAATCCTGTGAACTTAATACGGAAATTGATAAACCATAATCGAACGCATGTTGAATGATCTGAAGTAAGTAGAAATGTTATCATAGTGAAATGCATTAAATATGTAAAATGTTTGCCTTCATTTATAACGTTTTACAAAGTGTTTTTGTTTAATTATTACAACTATCACGATTAAACCCGATCAATGCTTAAAATCTTTGGTTTAAGAAAGTTCGTAGCAGAGAAATTATCCCGAGAAACAACTGCTGAAGCCATATTCCATCGTGTTCTTGAAACTTCAGGCGTCTCCATGAATTTCCTTCACTCCTGGCGATTAATTAGATATTGAATTAATTTTTAGCCAAATTCAACCAATTGGATTAGGATAATATTAGGAAAAATCATTTCTTCATGTTATTTAGTACTACATTTAGACCAAGAACGTTTGCCTTTCCATTTTCGGCTTTCTGTACATAAATTTTATGTATGTAGCAATGTTGTAAGAAAAAGTGTACGAAAAATACCAGCTAATAAATCAAATATCAACCCAACCATAGCCATAGTCGTTACTCTCCTGTTTATCTCTGTCTCATGATGCTTGGGGTAGTTTGCTCGGTCAATGTTCTCTCTCTCTCTCTCTATAGCTCATATACACCACCAATTGCATATGCCTTGCAACCGATGGAAAGCATAACTTTTCACGAACAATTAATGCGGCAATTAGAACTCAGATAGCAGGGCAACCACTCTTTAGTTCAGAGTCGCTAAGCTATGTTATTAAATAGAAGTTAGTTGTCTGAGTTTTTGTGTGTCCGGGAAAAGCATTCTTTGAACAATTATAGATTTGATTATTTATTGTTATAAATTTTAGTATTTATTTGCATTGAAAAAAAACTGATAAAAACAAAGTAAAAACCAATCACAAGCAACCTTTGTCAGCAGTTCCACATAACGATCGAGCTCACCTTTACCCATGAAATAACGTCGATTGCACTTTTTTTTTTCTTCCTACCAACGTTCGAGCTTTTGTTTCCACATAAGCAAGCAATTCTTCATGAAGTTCGTTCCTAATCCTGATGACAATGGCCTGGGATTTTTATCCCTCGTTTTTAAACTCTGTGCAGGTCTTTTAACTTGGTAAAACCGTACCGCTTTTGCTGTACACCGTAACCTTACACGCTACCGGAAGGATTCTCATCAATGCGATGCGAGTCTTTAGCCTCGTACAAACACACACATACACACACCCATAAAACAAAGCAAAATAAATCCTACAGCATCAGGTAGAGAAAGTGTCACACTTGCGGAAGGATCAGCTAACCGTTCGGTTGCGTACCAAAATCCTGTCGCATTCGGTATCGCGTCGTTGGCGAGCTGTTTTTATTTATTTGTTGCCACCGTTTACCGACTTACCGCGTACAGAAATTTCAAAGTTGCACGCTGTAATCCGTTTCGGAGTAGTAGCTTTTTCTGAAAAACGCGGGAACCAACGACACCTCGCACCCGATGCCCCTCACACACTCACACCGAGGCCGCGATAAACAATGCAGTGGCGCAGTCTTTGGCTCACAGCAGCGCTAAATTTAGGAAACTAAGACCGTCCACCGTACCGAAAACGACCTTTCCGCCCACAACAGCGGAGACTCCCTTCACTAAGGCAAACAACGGATTAGCGCATCAGCTACCGGCGCCATCAGCTCTACGGCATACGGGTTGACAAAAGGGGCGGTATCGGAAAAAGGTCGACCGCAATGTGCCGCAGCCGCGCGAACACAAAATGGTGCAAAATGCTGCAAACGCACGCAGCCCCGGACAGTTGGCGTGTGTTTGGTAAAGGTAGATCCGACCAGCTGACGGATGGGTTTTTGCCGGGACGGCTATTGGGTGCGGATGGGTGTGGATGCTAGTCCCGTTCGGGCGGTTTACGGAAAGCTAAACTTCTCTGCGGTGCGCGGCTTTCGACAAGTTGACCGTTTGATGTGGTGTCAAAGCGTACCCGTGTAAGCCTTGCGAACTGTGATCCTTTCTTTTTGTGAATTTTTGAGCCACCTGGGTATAGATGATGGTGTTGAATGGAAACTGGATTACAATGTCGTTGCACTGTTTCGGATATTAAGATAATGCGAAATGACAGAAACTTTCGGTTTTTGAGTAATGTTTCTGAAGGGATATTTTGACCAAATTTCGTTAAATTTAAGGTTAGTTTAGAATTTTGTTTATGTCTGTAAAATCTTGAATCTTAATTTAACTTCAGAAAAAACTGTCAGTAAAATCATTTCAATTTTCTATTTGGAAATCTGAATGCAAAAGAATCAGCTCTGGCTATGCCCTACAGTACAGCTTCACCTCATAATAAAGACTCATACATGAAAGGTATAAAGAGTGGCGGATTATTTTCTAACCCAACGAGACAAATGCTTGAAGCCTCGATTTAGGATGCCTCTATGATATATCTCTGTATGATCCAATATATCTGAAGATTTTCGTTTCTGCCCCTAAGCTTAAAAGGCTTTCTTGTGTAAGGACGTTTTAAACGGGCTATTTGCTCTTCAAAACCGGCCCTAGTGTCCTTTCAATTCCCTGCTCCATGCTGTATTTTTTATTTCAATACAAATCAGAGGAGACGATATCAACATATCATCAGATAGTTTGATTTAAACCAGTTAGATTTTTTCATGAGGTTATGTAAAGACGTACCATTTAGCTACAAAATACTGATGCTGTGTAGAGTCAGTATTGGGCTAGCCATTAAAGGTATTCAGCTCGATTGCTGTTTGGAAAATATTACGCGGAAATTTTGAACCATACAATCACGAAACTCAACTGATGCGAGAAAAGCTCTCTTTTAAAAACATTTTTTCAGGCATTTGGTTTAGAGAAAATTTACCAACTACGCTTACCAATTATTTTTAATTGGCTTCGTTTTCATCCGGACTGGAAAACAAGACATTATGCAAGTTATTAAACTATTTTTATTTATTTTTGTCACGTAAATTCCCTGTGAACTGATAAGCTTGAGCATCCACATCAAACCATTTTCTCCGAAAGGTTTATCAAATTATCAATTCAACTTCGCTGTTTTGCTCCATCGTTGCTCTTTTGTTTCCTACACTTGTCTGACATTTTCTCATCCCCATGCCCATGTTAAAAGTTTCCTCGCTTCCATTGTGGTTACTCGCCACCGTAACCATCGTTTGCGTCGTTTGTCGGCCACGCGAATCACCCAATTCATCACGCATTCTCCAAAGCTTAACCATGTACGGCACATAATTTATGTCGATAGCAATCGATCAGCCCGAACCCAGGCTCAAGCACCCGGCGCCTCGGGTATCTTGCATCTCGGTCCGCTCTACTACGCTGCGTGATGCCTTTTGACTTTCATCATTCTTTCCCGGCCACACGCAATCGTGACACGCGCCGAATCAGCAAGGGTCACGCGTTGGAGTGGGCTTCCCGCAGCACAGCGAACCGCGTACTGTTTCTGATTTACCAAGTGTGCTGCACCCACACGGCTGAGTCGACCCACAACGGGTGCAAATTTATGGCCAACCAGCATCCGAACGGGGCACCCGACACAGCAGCTCTGAGATGGTATCGAAAATTTCAAAAACTTACTTGCGAAGATTTATTGACCGTTTAGTAGGGCTACTTATTGCTCACCGCAGGCAAAAGCCGCCCAACCCAGCCGGTTGGTTTACAGCCGCCGTTCGGGGTGTTTTGGGAATTGATTTAGAGTGTGTTGCACGAAGAACAAAAATCGAAATACGCGGAACTGTTAGGCTTGTTTTTTTTTGTGGGGTAAGCCAATGTGACGAACTTTCCCGTTATCTGCACCATTGGGCGGAATGCATTCGTGGCAGCTGTTACCAGGTATTTGGTGGTTGGCCTTTTGATGGATGTGGCGTTAAACAAGATAACTTACTTTATTGCCGATTTCTTTCGTGTAACGGCGTACCTTTTGTGGGTGGAGAATCCGTTTGATGTAAGTTTGGGAGCAGTGCAGGCTGAAAATTTGCAAACTGTGCGCAGTAAATCTTGCGTCTGTGACCTGTGACACGAGAATCGATAAACCACAATCGAACGTTTGTCGAATTATTTGAAGTCGAGGTATGAAATTTTACCATTTTGATTTTTGTTGCACTTGTCTCGAATGTTATTAAGTATTTTAACATATTTTAATAAAATTAAATTCATTCGAGTACCGGTACTGTAAAATCAACTCTTCCTGTTAATAAAGTACCAGGCGTCTAGATTAGAATCTGGGATGCAATTAATTTTTAAATTAAGTTATTCAAATTGACAATTTATTGTACAATTTTGTTGCTGAAAATATCAATAATGCTTAAAAAAACTGCCTGTGACTCTAGTCACAGAAATCGATTTAATGCAACCGAGCGCTTGTCGAAATATTTGAATTAAATTGAAATATTTTCAAAGTAAAAATAAAGCCTGATTTGCATTTTGTTGATCATATTTTGAGAAATGTTTCAATTATCGTCAACAGTGTTTTTAGAAGTAAAAAAAGGATCAATTCGATCGTTTAACACCAATGCTGTAATGCATGAAATACCAGGCGTCTCCATTATTCCCTTAGCAGTGATATTTGAAATACCACTCCATTTCAGTTATTCAAAGAAATTATTTGGTAAGTTTTGGGATGAAAGTAAAATAATGATCCTTAAAGTAATCCTGTGAACTTAATACGGAAATTGATAAACCATAATCGAACGCATGTTGAATGAACTGAAGTAAATAGATGTGTTATCATAGTGAAATGCATTAAATATGTAAAATGTTTGCCTTCATTTATAACGTTTTACGTGTTTTTGTTTCATTATTACAACTATCACGATTAACCCCGATCAATGCTTAAAATGTTTGGTTTGAGAAAGTTCGTAGCAGAGAAATTATCCCGAGAAACAACTGCTGAAGCCATATTCCATCGTGTTCTTGAAACTTCAGGCGTCTCCATGAATTTCCTTCACTCCTGGCGTTTAATTAGATATTGAATTAATTTTTAGCCAAATTCAACCAATTGGATTAGGATAATATTAGGAAAAATCATTTCTTCATGTTATTTAGTACTACATTTAGACCAAGAACGTTTGCCTTTCCATTTTCGGCTTTCTGTACATAAATTTTATGTATGTAGCAATGTTGTAAGAAAAAGTTTACGAAAAATATCAGCTAATAAATCAAATATCAACCCAACCATAGCCATAGTCGTTACTCTCCTGTTTATCTCTGTCTCATGATGCTTGGGGTAGTTTGCTCGGTCAATGTTCTCTCTCTCTCTCTCTCTCTATAGCTCATATACACCACCAATTGCATATGCCTTGCAACCGATGGAAAGCATAACTTTTCACGAACAATTAATGCGGCAATTAGAACTCAGATAGCAGGGCAACCACTCTTTAATTCAGAGTCGCTAAGCTATGTTATTAAATACAAGTTAGTTGTCTGAGTTTTTGTGTGTCCGGGAAAAGCATTCTTTGAACAATTATAGATTTGATTGTTTATTTTTATAAATTTTATTATTTATTTGCATTGAAAAAAAACTGATAAAAACAAAGTAGAAACCAATCACAACCAACCTTTGTCAGCAGTTCCACATAACGATCGAGCTCACCTTTACCCATGAAATAACGTCGATTGCACTTTTTTTTTTCTTCCTACCAACGTTCGAGCTTTTGTTTCCACATAAGCAAGCAATTCTTCATGAAGTTCGTTCCTAATCCTGATGACAATGGCCTGGGATTTTTATCCCTCGTTTTTAAACTCTGTGCAGGTCTTTTAACTTGGTAAAACCGTACCGCTTTTGCTGTACACCGTAACCTTACACGCTACCGGAAGGATTCTCATCAATGCGCTCTCAGCGATGCGAGTCTTTAGCCTCGTACAAACACACATACACACACACACACAACCATAAAACAAAGCAAAATAAATCCTACAGCATCAGGTAGAGAAAGTGTCACACTTGCGGAAGGATCAGCTAACCGTTCGGTTGCGTACCGAAATCCTGTCGCATTCGGTATCGCGTCGTTGGCGAGCTGTTTTTATTTATTTGTTGCCACCGTTTACCGACTTACCGCGTACAGAAATTTCAAAGTTGCACGCTGTAATCCGTTTCGGAGTAGTAGCTTTTTCTGAAAAACGCGGGAACCAACGACACCTCGCACCCGATGCCCCTCACACACTCACACCGAGGCCGCGATAAACAATGCAGTGGCGCAGTCTTTGGCTCACAGCAGCGCTAAATTTAGGAAACTAAGACCGTCCACCGTACCGAAAACGACCTTTCCGCCCACAACAGCGGAGACTCCCTTCACTAAGGCAAACAACGGATTAGCGCATCAGCTACCGGCGCCATCAGCTCTACGGCATACGGGTTGACAAAAGGGGCGGTATCGGAAAAAGGTCGACCGCAATGTGCCGCAGCCGCGCGAACACAAAATGGTGCAAAATGCTGCAAACGCACGCAGCCCCGGACAGTTGGCGTGTGTTTGGTAAAGGTAGATCCGACCAGCTGACGGATGGGTTTATGCCGGGACGGCTATTGGGTGCGGATGGGTGTGGATGTTAGTCCCGTTCGGGTGGTTTACGGAAAGCTAAACTTCTCTGCGGTGCGCGGCTGTCGACAAGTTGACCGTTTGATGTGGTGTCAAAGCGTACCCGTGTAAGCCTTGCGAACTGTGATCCTTTCTTTTTGTGAATTTTTGAGCCACCTGGGTATAGATGATGGTGTTGAATGGAAACTGGATTACAATGTCGTTGCACTGTTTCGGATATTAAGATAATGCGAAATGACAGAAACTTTCGGTTTTTGAGTAATGTTTCTGAAGGGATATTTTGACCAAATTTCGTTAAATTTAAGGTTAGTTTAGAATTTTGTTTATGTCTGTAAAATCTTGAATCTTAATTTAACTTCAGAAAAAACTGTCAGTAAAATCATTTCAATTTTCTATTTGGAAATCTGAATGCAAAAGAATCAGCTCTGGCTATGCCCTACAGTACAGCTTCACCTCATAATAAAGACTCATACATGAAAGGTATAAAGAGTGGCGGATTATTTTCTAACCCAACGAGACAAATGCTTGAAGCCTCGATTTAGGATGCCTCTATGATATATCTCTGTATGATCCAATATATCTGAAGATTTTCGTTTCTGCCCCTAAGCTTAAAAGGCTTTCTTGTGTAAGGACGTTTTAAACGGGCTATTTGCTCTTCAAAACCGGCCCTAGTGTCCTTTCAATTCCCTGCTCCATGCTGTATTTTTTATTTCAATACAAATCAGAGGAGACGATATCAACATATCATCAGATAGTTTGATTTAAACCAGTTAGATTTTTTCATGAGGTTATGTAAAGACGTACCATTTAGCTACAAAATACTGATGCTGTGTAGAGTCAGTATTGGGCTAGCCATTAAAGGTATTCAGCTCGATTGCTGTTTCATAGCGAACATACATCTGCACCTCGTTGAGTCCTCTTGGTTAAATACAATGCGTTTAAGCTTCATGTTCACCTTCAATGGTTTAGTCAACCTTACAGTAATGATAAAAAATTAACACGAAACACAAGACTCTTTTGGCAGGAATTTGATTGAGCCCCTGAGCCAGTCTGATACATTAGTTGAGTGAATCACTACTTTCATTACTTTAAATCGCTTAATCGCATAATTGAAAGATTCACATGGATAGAAACAATTCACCGCTTTAAATCAACGAATCCATGCACTAACTTAGTCGGTACCAACTACCAAATATCGCTGAAATGGTAAGTTGCCAGACCGAGATATTAAAGAATTCAAACTCAAAACATACCTCCAAACCTTAGCTGTATTTTAACGATCTATCTAAGCTTCTGAATGTAGTAGCAGTAGTAGTAATTCGTTTTAATTCGCAGTTACAGTAACACTATTTGTGGACTTACATTTGGTTCCGATCAAATTATCTCTATACAATATAATGAGGTTTTCTGCGCGTTACAATATTTGGGTTATTTGTAACACGAGGTTGGAGTTTCCAAGGAAAAAATTGTAAAGAACCCAAAATTGTTGTTAACCTTTACACTATCTTATAACCTAAAGCTTATTCCTATGCTTTAGGTTATAAGATAGTGTAAAGGTTATTCCTATGCTATCCGCTTACTTTGTGCAAATGCGACTCAATGGCGAAAGAAGAATTATAGAATCCGAACAAAATCTTGAACTTTAATAAACTTTTGAGAAATTTATTTTGAAAAATTTGAAATATTTTAATATGCACCTGTGCACAACCTCCCCATATTCAGGTTGAATGTAATATTGTTGGTCGGATTACTGTAGCTTCTGAATGTAGTACTGTTGCTTTGGCATCCGCCTGTTCAATCAAATATCATAAACTGAATACTGTCTTGACTAATGATCAACAGGCCACTCCACTAGCAAGTATGAACGATGTCACTTTCAGGTACTCCCAACTCGAGGTTCGATTTGGACTCTTCTGCACTTCGACCGCGTGTTTGCTGACGTACAGTTCAATCAAATAGGGGACACCGCTCCCTTTGTTAGACGTTTTAAACGGGCTATTTGCTCTTCAAAACCGGCCCTAGTGTCCTTTCAATTCCCTGCTCCATGCTGTATTTTTTATTTCAATACAAATCAGAGGAGACGATATCAACATATCATCAGATAGTTTGATTTAAACCAGTTAGATTTTTTCATGAGGTTATGTAAAGACGTACCATTTAGCTACAAAATACTGATGCTGTGTAGAGTCAGTATTGGGCTAGCCATTAAAGGTATTCAGCTCGATTGCTGTTTCATAGCGAACATACATCTGCACCTCGTTGAGTCCTCTTGGTTAAATACAATGCGTTTAAGCTTCATGTTCACCTTCAATGGTTTAGTCAACCTTACAGTAATGATAAAAAATTAACACGAAACACAAGACTCTTTTGGCAGGAATTTGATTGAGCCCCTGAGCCAGTCTGATACATTAGTTGAGTGAATCACTACTTTCATTACTTTAAATCGCTTAATCGCATAATTGAAAGATTCACATGGATAGAAACAATTCACCGCTTTAAATCAACGAATCCATGCACTAACTTAGTCGGTACCAACTACCAAATATCGCTGAAATGGTAAGTTGCCAGACCGAGATATTAAAGAATTCAAACTCAAAACATACCTCCAAACCTTAGCTGTATTTTAACGATCTATCTAAGCTTCTGAATGTAGTAGCAGTAGTAGTAATTCGTTTTAATTCGCAGTTACAGTAACACTATTTGTGGACTTACATTTGGTTCCGATCAAATTATCTCTATACAATATAATGAGGTTTTCTGCGCGTTACAATATTTGGGTTATTTGTAACACGAGGTTGGAGTTTCCAAGGAAAAAATTGTAAAGAACCCAAAATTGTTGTTAACCTTTACACTATCTTATAACCTAAAGCTTATTCCTATGCTTTAGGTTATAAGATAGTGTAAAGGTTATTCCTATGCTATCCGCTTACTTTGTGCAAATGCGACTCAATGGCGAAAGAAGAATTATAGAATCCGAACAAAATCTTGAACTTTAATAAACTTTTGAGAAATTTATTTTGAAAAATTTGAAATATTTTAATATGCACCTGTGCACAACCTCCCCATATTCAGGTTGAATGTAATATTGTTGGTCGGATTACTGTAGCTTCTGAATGTAGTACTGTTGCTTTGGCATCCGCCTGTTCAATCAAATATCATAAACTGAATACTGTCTTGACTAATGATCAACAGGCCACTCCACTAGCAAGTATGAACGATGTCACTTTCAGGTACTCCCAACTCGAGGTTCGATTTGGACTCTTCTGCACTTCGACCGCGTGTTTGCTGACGTACAGTTCAATCAAATAGGGGACACCGCTCCCTTTGTTATAACCCGAACCCAGCACCCTCTTAGCTAATGGGTAACTCTTTCGTCGTAACAAAGACGAATTGCAACTGTTAGGGCGTTCGGATTCCCCAACAGCAACATCTCATTCCGCCATCTTGCCTCCCCCGTTAGCATACAGAGGAGGTGGACTAAACCACTTCCGCATCCCAGCCAACACCGCGGGGAGGTGGGAGTCGGACTTGCCGGCCCAAAAAAAAAGTTCCTCGCGAACGGCGACGAATTCACACGCCCGTGCGAGCTGCTCCAGGTGAGGTTCGAACTCACAACCACGGCATCGCTCATAGACGATTACTGACTTATAAGTACCGCGCGCTAGCCAATTGTGCCACTGGAGCAGATCAAGTACTCCCTACTGATAATGAGTTTATAAAGCTATAGCTTTGTTTACAATAACAAGCATTACTGCCGATGTGGCGGGAAGGCGGGTAATAGCGGTGCTACTGTTGACGCGCCCGACATAGAACGAACGAGATGAGAGAGAGAGAGAAAGCGATAAGAAATTTAAGTACGAGTGTTGACACGACAGTTGTCATCGATGACAAAGGTGAAGAGAGAAAGCCGTGCGGTGTGGCGATCGACGAATTAGAAGCTCGATCGACGATGAGAAAACATCGCACGGCACGAGAGAGAAATTTAAAGAGAGACAGGGCTCGCGCTACAGGTCAACGGTCAGACTTCGGCAGCGCAGAAAAAGAAACGTGACCATATAAGGCAATTTATTGCATCGAGCGCGGCTCCTGGCGGCAGCGGAAAAGGACGAACGGGAGAAGCAAATGAACAAGTGCCGCGTAAGGTTTAGATTTTTAAAAAGTTGTGTCAATCTTCCGTTTGTTAATGAAAAGCAATAAAGGTGGGAAATTGCCCTTCTACGAAAAGAACCTAGGCGCTAGTCAGTTTCTCAACAACGAGAGAATAAAGTGCGTACAGCTTCCGCGCTCGTGTCGAGACAGTAGAGAACAAAACGAGACGGTAACCGGACGGAATTGTTAGCGATTCTTAAGGATCTGTAGAGCAAAATTTGTTTTCCTATTATTTGTGTTTGAACTTGGATTAAGAGCTCAAACACAAATTCTAGGGTTCATGTGGACTGTATTTCGGTTTTGGTTTGGTCATACGCGTGTTCACATTTTTATGGACAATCACTCTCTCTCATATGACGCGTTTTTATTGCGTCATCTTTTCTTGAGGATGGGAAACGGAACGGATTCATTCTTTTTGGAACAGTGGAACTCGGTTAACGGTTAGGATCGGTTATTGCGGTTGGGATCGGTTGGGAAATTCAACTGTACCGTTAGGACGGAACAATTTGCTTGCTTTTATATATTCGAAAGTTCCTACCATTCGCTAAGTAACGATCAAGCTTCAAAGAACAGTACAGTTTATGTTGAAGTAAGTGTACAAAATATAATACTTTAGTTATTCTTCTTCTTTCTTGACCTAACGACCTCTTGGTCATGCTTGACATTTCTGGCTTACTAGACTTATTGTTACCGCATAGTTGGATAGTCAGTCCTCACTGTGGGGGGCGCTAGTTAGTTATTCATGGCGCCTAAATATCGACAAGTTTAGATTAGTTTTCCCCTTTGTATCAAACTGCTACTGAAAAAAAAACATCAAATTCAAATGTTACCTCATATATTTATAAAAATTGCATTCATTATTTCATACCGCTGAAATCTCATCCCAGATTGATACTTTTTCACTAATCGTATCATCCGCATTCGTGGAATGAACTGAAAATGTATCAGATATGCAATGTAACACTTTGTTCATCGCCCTTCTACGTATCTCAATTTCATTTTCGCAAACTAGGCTGTAGTTTGCTTTTAAGAAGCAGATATGAATAATCATAACCTTTACCAGCGAAGTCTGGAAGCTTCGTTAGTAGGAAATCATTTAGAAGCCAGGAGGACCATCCTAGGTATAATAATTCTTGGGAAAGGTAAATGGCTTAAAGCTACACATTTCAAACGACTTCTAACATTTCTGCGAATAGAATATTTTATTACAAAACCTACACACTTTTCCATTTTTTTACCAAAACGTCCTACCAACAACGAGCATGATCATGCAATACTTCACATTCTCATACAGTAATTGGTTGTCTGCGCTCCGTGCTCCCAAGAAAACAGGAAGCAAATTCCGTTCAAGCAAGTCGCCCGACTAGACATTCCAGCACTACCCTGCACCATATTTTTAGCGCCTACGTCTCTAAACTCTAAACAAAATAAGAAGCCAAAAACGAAACAATGCTCCCATAATTGTATTCGACTTCAGCCAACCGTACCGCAGTCAGGATAATACGGTCGAATTCTTAGCGTTTGACTGGCAAGCCGAATTGTGAGATGGCGTGGTAATTGGAGGTTGATTTTTGCATAAGCCCGATTCGCCGAACAACCAGGACCGACACATGCCAGTCACCGTGCTTAATTGAGGTTTCGGTAGATGGCTGGTTGAACCACGCTGAAGATTCTCCGACCGCGATGGATGTGATATTTTTATTTTATATTTTTCTGAACCTCATACTCTCCCCCCGAGAAAAACACATCCCAGCTTTGTGTCGGTGCTTTTCCGAGGGTGACGACCGCAAAGACTGTCATCGTTTGCGCCCGGGCAAAAGTGTTTGTGTGAGCGATGCGTGGGAAACCGGGTTCGTCTCATCAGGCAAGATCTAAACTGTTGTGCAACCGGTTCGTTGGAAATCGGTTTCGGAAAAACATCCCGTAACGTTGGTGAAATTATATTACATTCGTGCACTCGCACGAAAAACAAGTTAATTCTCATTACGGCGACCAAACCGTCCCTGGTGATGTTTTGTAAGATTCTTTCTAGAAAACCCGGAAGGTGGGTTGAAACCGTGTGGGACGTAATAGCCCGGGAACGGGACAACGGTTGGCTGGGAAAGCATGTTGAGAAAAAAAAAATTCTTCCCAATGGTAACGAATTTCTAAAATTCCTTTGCTATGCGTCGCTGCACGGTGTGCGGTGTGCTTGATTTCCGTTGCCGAGCTTGACTGATTCGCTCGCACCGAGGACTAGGGCCGATTTTTTTTTTTCGCTTACACGGAGTGGAAAACGATGAAAAAACTGCTACGGCATTTTGGGTACGCGGCAACAACAAAGCAAAACAAAGCAAAAGGAAAATAAGGAAACCGAGAAAAAAAACATGTCAAGCACGACATCAATCAAAATTTTGTTCCTTCTTGCAGTTTGGGCGCCCTGGCATCCCGAATCACACTCCCGGGCAGGAAAAAAAGACAGAGACAGAGGGAAATGAAAAGCTTAGTATCATGATAATAAGAAAATTCGTCACGATTCAAGGAAGCAGCGGAGTGATTGTAGGACAGACGTAAGATACTTCGCCGTAGAACACTCACGTCCCATGCCCGTCAGGGAGAACTAAATTAAAATTCCACTTATTTCCCTACTTTGCGGTCCAATTTATTACACCTGCGCCATTCCCCGAGCATGAGCCACAACGCAACAGCGACAGCAGCAAAAGAAAGTTTTTCTTGCGTTTCTGAGGTTTGGTGTACGGTGGTGCTTTAGGCCTCGGAGCGAAACGTCATTTGATAGGCGAAAGCGAATGTTATTGCGCTGCGTTGTGGCCTGAAGCTTTCCGACCAGCAATGGAATTCATTTTGCGCTGGTACTGGGTTTTCTTTGGAGGATTCATTTTACGAGACACACTTCGACCGGTGATGCACACGTGTCCGTTTGGAAGCACGTGTTTACAGCATAATTTGTTTAATAAGCGAACGAAGCTTCGCATAGGTAAGAGAGTGTCAGTTTTTTTGTTTTTGGTTCGTGACATCGGAATCGATATTTTACTTAGCTATTGAATATTTGTAAAGCTGAACGAGTGTAGCTATAAATGTTATTTAAAAAGCATTCGAAAAGGAATTATAGGGCTGAAAATATTGAAGCAAAGCAAATTAAAATTCGTATTTAAAGATTTTTGGAATCAACTTATTTCAATTACTTAACTACGCAGTAAAGAAAATAATAATTTTCCAATTCTGAAATCTCGACTCGGAAGCAGAGTATTAGTTGACGGCGACGATCTCGAGGTAGTAGAGGAGTTCTGCTACCTTGGCACGATCGTAACTTCGGACAACAACGTAAGCAGCGAAATCCGAAGGCGCATTGTTCAGGGGAATCGTATCTACTACGGACTCCACAAGCTCCTGAGATCCAGAAGACTCCAACAACGCACGAAATGCGCCATATATCGTACACTGATACGGCCGGTAGTCCTCTACGGGCACGAGTCCTGGACTATGCTGGCGGAGGACGCCAATGCACTCGCCATTTTCGAACGGCGGGTGCTACGGACTATCTTTGGCGGTGTGTGCGAGCAGGGCGTGTGGAGAAGGAGAATGAACCACGAGCTAGCTGAGCTGTTTGACGATGCAGACATCCTGACGGTTGTCAAAGCCGGAAGGATACGCTGGTTGGGGCACGTGATGAGGACATTTTTTTTAAACTTTTCTTGGCAGAATGAGACTATCGTATCGTATCGTATCGTATCTAAACCAATGCAAATATGAGAATAAGGAAAATACCAAAAACTTGCATTGTCTTACAAGGAAATAGATTTGAATTACGCCCAAAAAGAATTTAATCTTGCTAATTTTGCACAACAAACCTTTCCAAAAAACTGCTCTCAAATCACAAGGAAATCAAATGTCAAAAATCAACACTAATATTTCACTACTGTTTTGAAGCCATTACAGTGAAAACTAAACTTATTTGTGGGGTAATTTCACATGCAACATTCAATTTGTTTTTTTTTTATCAAAACGATGACCTTTTATGCTAATGTACTATGTACTTTTAATACATTTTTAAACCACTTGTTCTGTTTAAAAAAGGGTGAAGATTATTTGCGCCTAGAGGGTATGCGATTTGAATATGTGTCAAGGATAACCTTCTTGCTAATAGGCCTAAAGATAAGCAATAAGCAGACACTAGAATTAGTGTCTCGGATTAGAGCAAACTAGAATGGTTCCTAATAGCTATACATCGCGAATGAAACATGTAATGTAATATCCTGTACCCCTGGGTGGACCCAATAAAGGGAAGAAAGGTTTTGAGAAGAGTAGCAAGTTGAAGCAAGATACATTTCAGCCTTTCTAAAACACCTAGCTAGAGAATCGATTTGATGTCCTTGGTGTGTTCTTCTTCGGTGTGTTTAATTTGTTACCATTGCTTTCTTGTACATCCCATACCTTCCCCTTTTACCATCCCTTCTATTAGCAACCAGTTCGGCATTGTCCACCGGACCACGACATTCCCTTCCATTCCCAGGACGTGGCTTTTTCGGCTTGATCAACAGCCCGTACCACTCCTTCTCAATAGTCGGCCAGTTCGGCATCGTTCAACGGCCTCTATTGTGTCCTTCCCGGTACTGGTCCACTACCACAACCAAGAGGTACGTACCATCTTTCTGTCTCCATTCCCATCCCAAATCCAAAGAAAAGGACGTACCACTACACCATTTCTTCATCGAGGGAAGTCCCTTTTGTTTTGCGCTAGTTTGTCTAATGATTTCATCAATTTTGTTCTTCTTTATAAATAGTTATAAAAACGTTGTTTATAAAGTGTTGATTTCAAAAATTATACTATTGACATTCTAAAACAAATGCAAAATATAAGTCAGTCCTGTCCGGTATCAAATACACCACCGGGCCGCCAATTTTATTTCTAGAAAACAAAACAAAAATGGCACTTGTACTACAATTTGAATAGCAACGTATAAAGCATCACGTGTATTAAAATCACTTTGCATAAGAGTGCTATAAAAACAAATCATTAAGACTTTCTTACACATTATCCTAAAGAAGCTTTTCCTACAATAATCTGCTCATTAGTACTCGAACAAGAAATGCTCAGGAGACTCTTCTTTTTTTACCGCTTCTAACAATTCCATTTACCTTCTAATGGGCCACAAAATATGCATGAAATGAAATTTGAGTTCGTTACACTCTGTCCAAAGTATGAAAAAAAAAACCGACGACCGTTAGTGTGAACGTTTCTTGACATAGTTGTTGTTCGACAACGAAAATGAAAAATCATCCTGTTTTCTGGAACCCACAAACGTTGGAACGTAAATATGTACGTATGTATGCCACCCTTGTGACGCCATTCATCATAACGATCGGTACTTTTTTCCTCCTTCCATCGTCTGTAACAACACCACACCATCCTTCCATTCACCGTATACCAGCCTCGTGGGAACACATCCAAGCGGCAAGGGCAAAAATCTAACCATCCCTTCGCTACATACGATAAAAGGTGTTTTTTCCCCAATCGAAAGGTGATTAGAATGAAGAGTAATGGGAGAGGATAAAAATATCAGCAAGTCTTTAGGTGAGTTGGGCCGTGGCCGTCCCGAAAAGCCAAATAGTCACCTGAGCTGTGATGTGTGTGTGTGTGTGTGTGTGTGTGTGTGTGTGTGTGTGTGACTGTGTTAGAATCCCGAAAAAAACACGAGCACCTAGAGTGCGTTGGTGTGCCCAAAAACGACATTATGCCACCACACAATGGAACATCATTTGATGAGCTAAGAGATGCTCGTTCGATCGAAAACGACATAAGGGTACCGGGAAATTGTTGCTGGATGAACGATTTTTCGGGCTGCCGTGAAAGCAAAGGAAAGTGGCGCTCACAACCTAACACAGAAGACTTTCGACACAACACCTGAAAGAAAACCGTTCACTCGCCTGAGTTCAAGCATAATGACATCGGGCGGGAGTTGGGTGAGGTGATGCGGAACTGATGGCTTTCGGGAAAAGCATAAAAATATGAGGAAGAAAGCATCGTTCCTGGTGGGTTAGTACTGTAACGAGATCTTTTTTCTGGTTAAAGGTAACGTCCATTTAACCACACACAGGTTGGTGGTAGGTAGTACACAAGGGCTATAGATAGGGGATTTTTTGCTGCTACCACACGGCTACATTTACTTATGATCCTACCATAACAAAATAAACGCACATAATACAGCAGTAAAGAAAAAATTCCCTACTAGTTGTAGCTGAAAATGTACAAGAAATCTATTTGAAAATTATTTTTTGGAATCATTTGTTCAAAAAAATTCCTTAAAATCAATAAAAATAATATGACGCCAAATTCTTTTCTAAAATAAAGAGATCCTGTTCATCAAGTTCAAAAAATCTAATTAAATAAAGTTTAATTTAAAGAATAAAGCCACAAGGAATCTGTTCTGTAAGCAGATTTGATTATAACTTCGTCTGCATATAGGAAGAAGTCAACATCAGGTAGAACCGTGGCCAAGTCATTGATGTACAGCATAAACTATAAGGACCAGTGATTGCTACGCAGAGACACACCGAGCGATACTCAGAAAGATCTCGCCACATGTGGACCCAGCTTCACCGAGTAAGATCCTTCGTTCGGGTCTAACCGCAACCATGTTTGAAGGTGTTCAGGCTATCCTGGCTTGTCAAACTAGGCGAGCATAATAACATGATACACACTATCGAACGTGGCTTTCATATCGGTGTTTATAGCATCAAAATGAAGGCCAGCAAAACGTAACATTGGTAGGAAGTTTATTTCGAGACATCGACTTATAGATTTATAAGGATAAAGCCTCACACAACGGATGGAGCCGACCACTCCAACATAACGAGAGAATCTTCGTTTTTTCGTCCAGTACGATCATCGCAGGGTTGAACTTATACCAGACGAGATTGTGTATGTTTTCAATGTTCAATTGACCTCATAACTTCATAATTAAGATGTTTTTTTCTTCATAACACAGAAAATCGTAACACAGAAACAATAATTAGTTTATAAAAAATTGCCCATTAATAATATTTTTAATACTTCATGTAGTCCAATAACTTCCTTTCCTTTTTAAAAGTTACACAAAGAACTTCTATTTTTTTTTAGAGTAAATTTTCCTAGAATTTTCATTAATTGAACCGGTAAATTTACGTAACGAAAGTACAAGAAACAAGTATGATCTGAAATAATCTAAAGCAAACAACAACATCGGAATAAAACTGTGCATACCCACACGTTCAACCAGCAAATGGAATATGGTCACTACACTGGGACACCAGCACAGAGTCTTCTTCCGCTTTCCCTCTCCCTTCCCTCCCACCGCCACATCCTTCATCGCACAACCATGTTTGTTATTTTGCAGTTATTTAATCATGCGAAGCTTATCTCCAACTTCAAACATAACAAATTGGGATGCTTACAAGAAAATACGAGTGTCACTTTGCGTTTCGGAGAATTTCATCCATCCCGGGGTATACACGACACGAGGACGGGCTGGTTTCGTACTGCATCATCATCCTCATGCGGGCGTGTGCTTCGGCAGGGGAATAAAAAACGGAAAAACAGGGCGTGTTCCCGTTCCGGACGCTCAAATCTGCTTCTATTTTATTCATTACCTTGCCCTAATCACGACATAAAGTATCATCTGTGTGAGATGGTGCCCGGTACTTGGTGGTTTGAGGGGGAGGGAGATTTCGAGCGGGCTGGTAGGTTCACGCACGCTCGGAGGCACCAGAACTCATGCCGGGTGCGCTCGCGTCTCACGTATGTCGTTGTATGGGACGAAATGCGAAAAATGTTCTTTTGTTTCTCGCGGCTTTTGACGGCAAATTTGATTAGGGCGTAGGGTTGTTGCACATCGCTGTGTACACCGTGTACAACGTGAACAAGTTTTTAAGAGGATTGACGGGTGCGGGCAGTTGAGCGAGTTTGGCAAGGTTGTTCAAGGTCTCGTGGGTAAGACTTCAAGGAAAGTTTACGCTTTTTGTTTGCGTTTGCTTAGAGAATGTGATTAGTGGACGGACTTTTGCTTTACACATTAGCGCTACTCTTATAATAGTGAACTTCAAATCAAAAGTATTTGAAAACTTTGTATAATTAATTCTATTATACTTGTAGCATCCACAATGCTATACATATGCTAAACTAAACTTTGAATATAGCACGAGACAGTAAACATCAAAACTTGGACAGCAGGTTAATACCCCACAATAAAAACATAACACAAACAGCTGGAATCAAAGTAAACGATATTTGTCAAAGAATGCAACTATTGCATAATTAGCAATTTTGACCGAACACCCGTCGAAGCACCGACCAGCGCACTCGACTAGCGAGCGGCGCAATGCAACCAGACACGAAACCGCGTAGTCAGCATAACACATAGGTTTGCGACGATAACCATAAGTCTTGTATCCATGCAGAAAAACAATTAAATCAAATTTATAAACTCAGCAATTAAACAGACAGACAGAAAAACCTATTTGAACCAACAAACAAACGCAACCCGTTTAACATCGAGACGTAATTTGACACTTTTGTTTACGACAAAAGCCTTATGCTTTTGTCGTCAACCAGGAAAGATGTTGAGCAATTTAACCATGCGAAAATAGTGGAAAAATGTTAACACCCCGACGGAATGACCTATTTTAAGTATTTTGAACTTAATGTAAAACAATGAAAATTTGATATAAATAAAGCCACCTATCCCGGCCGAGAGAGAGTTGGTCGTTGGACATAGACGGAAAATGTAACTTGTTGTGTCCAAATTTATTCAAGAGCTTTGAGTGTCCCCCTACCCAAGGTAAGGCCTCAATGTCTCCAACAATCCAGTAAGGAAAATCTCCTCCAGATTTTTGTGATCGCCTGGACGATCAAGACAGCCGGAACTATCATGATAGCGGAACCGATTTTTCCGCACACTAAAGTGTGTGTTCGCGTGTGCGCCCACAGACGACGTGAGTAAGAAAGCGTGCGCGCGAACACATCACATACTCAACTTTCTGTCAACTACCATCAAAGGATGCTTAGATTATAAACAGTTCTGGTGCAGATATGCGATAAAATGTAAAAATTCAGCAAAACTTAGTGAATAGAATTTAATGCCAGGATTTTGAGGAAATGAGCGATGTATCATTCTTATTATTTAGAACCCCTTTTGGTAACAGGTTTTTTATTTCTACCTTCAAACTATTCTAAAATAATGTAATTTATATTGCCCGAATAGTTCGGTGAGCAAATCCTATGATCCGAACAATGTTGGTTCCCAAAAAAGCCTTATGAATGAATCGTGTTTTATAAACATAAACACATAAACGATAGCACATAATTAATCTGAACTCTTAAATAGGATAACGAAAAGTTAGAGCCAAAAAACGTAGACAATTGCTTGAAAATGAGAGTAATTTCATTTACCGGATCGTTCTGTACATATGACTTTCTGCGATGAACTTCAACGAGAAGTGTCCTTTATGTAGCAGCTGGTATAGGAATCGGTAACTTAATATGTCCTACGAGCGATGGTGCAGTGTTCAATTGTAACATTCTACTGATTTAGAACCATACGATTGGCCAAAATCAGTGAACTAGAAGTCACAATTTAAAAAAAAATCGATCGTGAAGTTTCAATTATACACTTGTTTATAAAACGAAACAAAATAAATAATATAGTCGCCTGTTTCGTTATTCCTCGCTGTTTTTAATTTATTTTTATCAAAACGAAAGAGTTTATGAGATATTGTTAGGGAAAACAAATTATAAGTGCACTTTTCCACGCAGATATGTAGACTCTTAAGATCACACTGTAAAATGAACGAGTCAATAGATCGCTAATGATCAACAGCGTGCATAGTAGTCATATCCGCAAACATTCTTTAAGATCGTTAACTAACTTAAAAAAATTAGGTACGAGGAATGACAAAGAAATGATAAATAGTTTAAGAATAGACAGAATTATAAAGGCTAGATACAGCTTTAAGAATATTTCAAGTATTAATGTTCTCTATTCATCGTTTTCAATTAAAGCATTTCTATACCTTCCTGTTTGTTGTTTAAACTACTTGTAAACCTGAAAACCTGCTAAATCATGCTGCCCAAAATCCATACCATGTAACCAAAAACGAGTCCTAGCTACGGATGAAAGTTCCAGATGAGAAACGTTACCCGGTACCATTAATTCCGATTTCGTTACCACACAACAGCCGAACTGCTCTTTCGCTATTGTAATACAAATATATTTTCAGGAAATAATCCATTATTTAGACAATAACCAATCATATTGTATCCTACAATATTTTTTCGAAGAATTTTTCTATAATATTTTTGTAAATTTTCTCCAAGAAGCAGTTTTGTTCCTGGATTCTATCATAAGCTTTTCCCAGATGTGTATTAAACCCACAACCACTAGCCAATGTGCCTAACCCATATTCCGAGATGAAGCAGTTAGAAGCATGTCCCGTTAACCATCGACAACTATGGCCTTCATCATCAACCTGCTGCAGTTGATTAAACCTGACATCTCGCCAATATCGAAGGCACCGACATACTGCACCGTTCCAGTTATATACCTCATTTATCCCAAAAAACCCCGAGAACCCGAGTTCATGATCGGGTTGTCCCGTCACCATGAACTGTGCTGCCATAAGCACACCACCGAAATCGAAACTGAAAAGGCGGTTAGCCCCGGTCCCAACCGCCGCATCGGCCTTCCGTTGCTCTAAACGGGGGTAAAGATTTTCCGGACATCATGGCTTCCCGCTGCTAGAACCCAATCGTGCGCTGTAGACCTTCATCATATAAATTATCTTTCAACAGCACACAGTGCAGGAATCTTTCTGCGGGTGGCAGTAGCTCGAAGACTTAGAAACAGCAGGTCTACCCGGGGGGGTGTTTCTTCAACTTCTTTCTTTTGCTAACGAGGTCCAGAACACGGACGGGAAGCTGGAGAAAAAAAAGGAAAGCGAAAGATTCTTCTTCCCCAAAGTTCTTTCCCTTAGCTTTTGTCGACCATATCGACCTTCCTGCTGCCTTGGATTAGAAAACAAAAACCGAACATTTTTAAGTGAGTTTTCATCGGTATTGTCTGGACTTCATCGTTTTACTCCCGCCCAGGGTATGGTGCGTCCCTTTCGGGTTGGGTTGCCGGATCCCTCATCATCGTACGGATGAGCAGTAAGACGGTCAAACATCGACACTTTTCTCCCGCACAAACCAAAACTTTCCATAGTTTATCTTGGCAAGAAAAGAACCACACAAGAAAATGGTGAATGAACTCGGGGTTCGATATGAACCATACATTTGCCCTCGGGAGGTCAATGGTGGGAGGTATGTGAGTTACTGTTTGCCCAACGAAAACCTCACAGGAGTAGGTCATACCATAGGTCACGCAAAATATGCCCAAAACTCCCAACTACTCGCACGTCTCCCGTTGCTTCAGGTTCACCGACAAGCGTTTGTTGTTGCGGTTTGTTGGAAAGTTGGGTTTTGTGGACCAGAAGGATCTTTCATGGGCTATCGGGTTTTGCCGAAGAAGGAAGTGTTCCACCGTTTCCCCAGCCTGTGTGGCCGTTCCGTCCCGTTAGGATTTAGCCGCAAATGTTTGCTTTGGAAAAACAAACCCATCGAGCGTTGCTCTATTGATTTAAGATAGGAAAAGACGCATCAAATACAATCCATTGCCGGTATTCAAATACACCAATTGGTAGTAATCGACCCAATTGGGCATGAGCATTGGTATTGGAAACATTCCAGTGGTTTGGATTTCGGAAACTAGAATCATAGAATAACTTGCTATCTGATCGTACAATTTTAATACATAATTCGCAACATTGTTTCAAGGAAATAAAAGTCAGTAGACCACAATGGATTACTAATGTGATTAGTCGGTAATTCTACGAAACCTTACAAAAAGTAGTGGATCGAAAATTGGATACAATACTGACACTAATCTTATTCGGCTTTATCACCAATTGGTAAATTCAACTCTAAGCTCCCATCGATTTGTGAAATATCAATCAAACACCAACTGTGATTGCACATATTATTTAAAGTCACACATCAAGGACATACCAGATCCCGGCGCTAATTCTATTTACCCATAGCATTCCTCGACCCAATCATATCGACCGGCATTCCGATGGCACTCAAACATCAACCGAACACAAGAACAAACAAATTCCAGCTTATCCTTACGTGCAGCTGTGCTTATCGGGTTTCATCCATACACATTCCAATCACCGTCCAAACAGGCCTATTAAAGTCCGCACTAGCAAGACGTAATGCTATCGATTCCTTAAAGATTATCCCGCTTAAAGTGGACGACAGCTAGGTTTTTGGTGCAACATTCGCGATCTAATTTCCATAGCGCATGGTGCGGAAAAACAAAGACAGCCGATTCCGTTCGATTATGCTAATTCTGTGATGGAAGAACACTCAGGTCACTCACATACAATGGCGGCCACCATTCGATTGGACGTGCATGATGGAAGTTAATTAGCGTGCGGATGGGTGTTTGCATCAACCACCATCAGAGCATCCGATAACGATCAGTTGTCAACAATAAGCATGCACACCCGTCACGGATGTGGAAGGTGGAACCTAGATAATACGCTTCACGGAAATACACCGGTTCCTCAGCGTGATTTGTATGGTAGATGCCATGTGGTGTTGGCAATCCATTTTCCCGAAGGCTGTAAGTAGTTATTTCTAATTAAACGCATTGTGCTCGTCACATTCACTACGATTGCACAGTTTATGAGTTCCCGTGAAGTGCGATATTCATCATTCAGCGTTGCTAAGGATTCTTAGAATTGTATTACACAAAGGCTCAAAGATTGTCCGTCCAAGATATTTGCTAACGTGTGTAACTAATGAGATCAGCAGTGCTGTCGAAGATCATCAACAATCATGTTTCATTACGGAGCAAATACGCTCGCTCTGATGTGATCAAGTCTAGGGACACAGACCCAACACAGATGTGTTCTATTTTTAACCTTCTGTTGATGCTGCTCTACAACGATTATCAGTATGAGTCTTGTGCTTGAAAATTAAGACATAATGCCTTTATTGCTGTATAATATTATTTTTAGAACATCAAACAAAATCATGTTTCATTCTAATCTACCGACACTGCTATTCCCAATGAGCCTGGAAAAGATTTAGAAAGCAAGCAAAAAAAAACTCACATACTTTCCATTAATCGGTCTTTGCGCTACGAAGCTAACACATTCCGTCGAATTATTCAACGATTTTTAAACACATTTTGTGTCGTCGTCTCACAAAGTTATACACCCTAATAGAGTCCCCAAAATAGTCTTTCGCTCAAAAAGCTACCCACGCCACGGCTGGATCAAGCTGGCTTCTTGGCCAGATCTGATTTATGTTATTTGATGTTTTTCGCTTTGAAGCTCAACCCTGTCTGCAGGCTGTAGAACAGAAATAAACACGCAACGCACCGAGTTTGGAGCAGACAGTATCAAATTTTACTACACCCTTCAACACGGGCTGCAAAAATCAATTGGCTTGCGTTGCATGATATACTGGTGGCGTTAAACAAGTTTAGTTCTTTCTTATTCGAGAAACATCAAAGATTTCCATTGAAAAACCATTGCAAACGCATATTCTAGCCGAAGAGTTTTTGTAAGAAAAGAACAGTGAGGATTTAAAAATGAAATCTACACAAAGTTAATGATTTTCACTTCATTTCATCAGCCACCAGTTAATGAGACCTTGTTAGTGCACATCGGAAACTTTTCGGCACTTTTGGAGTCATTCTTCAGCACTATCTCAATGTAACAATGCGGACGAATACGATATGTCACTACTAAGCCGGCCCTCGTTAGCTTGACAACTTGTGACAATCCTTACGCCGAGTGATTGGAGCGAGGAAACGATATTCCGGTTCCAGTTTTTTGAGCGTCTAATCCGATCCTCAAGAAAATGACAGCTTACGGCGCCTTCGGTGAGTCAAAATCCTGCCAAAAGCGGCACATAATAAGACTAATCCCGGACATATCACTAAATATTGCCCAAAACCGGTCGCAAATGCTACATCCTCTTCGTTCTTGCTGATGGCCATGAACATCTTGCGTTTCCCGGTTTCCTTACTTTACTTCCTTTCTTTGTGGGTGACCCAATAAAGACCCACGCAAAATGAGTCAACGAATCTTGAACCATTTTCTGTACACTAATAAACTTAATTTTCATTAAAACCATCACCCTCTGGTTGAAAGTTTTTCGATTTCAGTTCGGTGGCACCGCTGGAGTCCTTCGACGGAGGCGTCTAAATGTATGGGCTAAAGCTTCTCTCGTACTTTTGCAGAACCGAGGCCGATTATCGATCCTCATCATTAAGCGTTGCGATAATAGGAATACGGTGCGACAAAACGACACACTCTAGGCAGTTGGAGTTAGTGTCGGAAGCTTTTAAATGGCACTCTAAAAATAATATTTCTCAAAAACACTGCTTCATTCATTGTTTTAGCTCGATTTAGCTAGCCCCCTCCCCACACTCTGAAGCGAAACTTTAGCTTTTTGTGCAATCTTTTCAACAATCATCCCCCGTACGGCTTTATGGAAAAGAAATTAAGGGTTTGCGTACGGCATTTTGGGGCGCATTTCGGTGCCACAAAACAATCGACATGTAAGAAGCGATAAAGGCTTCATGCTGTTCAAGGTTGCTTCGTTTCATTCTGGCAGAAGGCTTCCAAGTGTGTGTGTCCGTGTGTGTGTGTGCGTTTGTATATATTTCCCACGCAGCAATAATCGAAATCCTTTATCGTACACCATCGCGTGATTTGGTCTTTCGCAACAATCGAAAAAAGACGATGCCATCGCCGAACCGAATCCGTTACCATAAAGTTTTATTTTTATTTTGTTTCCCGACTTCCCCACGCACCCACTCACATATACACCCGTTGCCGTGCAATAATTCTGCCCCGCACTCAACCGCCATTTTGCTCGCTGCTACATTGGACGTGAGCGTTTTCATGGCAGCACTTTCGTTTAATTTCGTTTTCGTCGAAATCGAACGCACATACATGCGCACTGTACTTGCTGGTGTTTGAGGGTCTACGGTGCGACCAAATGCGACCCACAGTACACACTCAGCACAAGATATAAGCAGCAACATAACAACACAACAAAAAAACGAATGAAAAGCTCCACTCATAGATTCCTTCTCAACCACCCTGGGTGGTCCACCCGGCTTGACAGGCCGACTTGTCACGACAAACGATAGCGGTGACATTCGGTTTGGTTGTGTTTTATTTTCTACGGGGCCTGCAAAATTCTATTTTCTATGGCTGTTATCGGATGGCCACAGGAAAACATCAGCAGAGGTAGTAGAAAATAGTAGAAAGGAAGCAAATATAGACATGGCAAATGGATCGGTGCACTGTGTGCCGGTGGGAGGGAGGGCCATTGTACGACCCCGATAACCGATCAGATCAGCATGAATCGGAAACACTCGGTAACAGTGATTCGTCGGTAAGGTTTGTTGTTTGGAACCGTTCTTCCATGCCACCTGCAAACCGGGGTAGTGCTCCGGAAGAAATCGATTATTAATTGAAGGCAATAATAGGATAAGGTTGTTGGGTTTTGATTTGCCTGCCCGGTACAACCGGATGACATGGTAGTATGGTAGTATGCCATGTCCATCTGCAACTTTATGTATGCCTTTGTAAACACCACAAACAATCTGCAAAGTTTTTTGAGCTTTGAAAAATGTTGGTGTGGTGATGTGCAAATCAATTAGACTAATTCATACGAGCGAGTGTGGTGCCATTGTTTTAGAGATACACAAACCAGCAATATCAATCAACACTGCATCAATGTTATGTCTTTCATCTTGTCAAGATAAGTAATTGCAATTCTTGTAAATTAATTTTAGAATGAAAATGAAATCCACTTAATAATGCGTATGTACTGGAGATTTTGCGACCAAGCGTTTTGAGGAACCAAAATAGACAACTTTGTATTAACTATCGAAGAATGAATAGTTGACTGATGCTTAAGAGTTATTAAACCCTAGTTGACTTACCATTTAGAGGACTTCAATTTGTGTTATCAAACATTAGAAATTCTTGGTAAAACAACATTCTCATCTGAAATAAAGCTCGCTAGAATAATCAATTGACTAAAACTTCGTAGTAGACTAATTATTGAGTAGACAAATTATATTTATGTTTTCACCTTGGTTATCCATTCCGTAAACCCGTCTTATTTATATCGTGGAATTTCCTTTCAATTCGGTGTAGAAAGTTCGTAAAATCAATTAATAAATTCAAATCAAATTTTTGTAAAGAACTATAGCAAAGATGTAGAAGTTAATAAGCACACATTAAAAGGAAGACTATTTACAAGCTGTTAAACTATTAGGCGGAAGCTTCTTCTTATTCTTTGCTGGCCTGCTCCTACGGAGCACGTCTAGTAGACGGGGTCTGGAGTCCAACGCGTTCCCAGGAAACTCGGTCCATGGCTGCATTCCTCCACCCCCGGCTGCATCCCTCAGGTTTGACTCCACTTGATCCAGCCAACGAGCTCACTGTGCTCCTCTGCGCCTCGTGCCGAACGGGTCGCTGATGAGCACCTTCCTGGCAGGGCATGAGTCCGGCATCCTCATAACGTGACCTAACCAGCGTATCCTTCCGGCTTTGACAATCGTCAGGATGTCTGCATCGTCAAACAGCTCAGCTAGCTCGTGGTTCATTCTCCTTCTCCACACGCCCTGCTCGCACACACCGCCAAAGATAGTCCGCAGCACCCGCCGTTCGAAAATGGCGAGTGCATTGGCGTCCTCTGCCTGCATAGTCCAGGAATCGTGTCCGTAGAGGACTACCGGTCGTATCAGAGTGCGATATATGGCGCATTTCGTGCGTTGTTGGAGTCTTGTGGATCTCAGGAGTTTGTGGAGCCCATAGTAGGCACGATTCCCCTGAACAATGCGCCTTCGGATTTCGCTGCTTACGTTGTTGTCCGAAGTTACGATCGTGCCAAGGTAGCAGAACTCCTCTACTACCTCGAGATCGTCGCCGTCAACTAATACTCTGCTTCCGAGTCGTGCTCTATCATGGTCAGAGCCTCCGGCAAGCAGGTACTTTGTCTTCGTCACATTGATCCTCAATCCAATCCTATCGGCCTCGCGATTCAGTCGGGTGTACGCTTAGCACACCGCCACAGATGTTCGCTCGATGGTGTCGATGTCATCCGCAAAGCCAAGGAATTGAAGAGACCGAGAGAAAATCGAGTCCCAATCGGGTTACATTCAAATGGCAGGAAGATTAAGGTCAAACGCTGTATAATACTGATCACTGCAGCTATCGAAATATGTCTTTGAAGACAACTATTGGTCTAGTGCGGCAGGTCTGTTGTAAAGGTATCTCTTTAGAAATTGGGTAGAACATACCATTGGACAAATTGAAAACTTGCGTAAGGATTGTCAAAAGAAAGGATTTTTGAAGTTTGGCGGAACACTTGTCCCAGTGGATACTTTTTACAGTTACCATCACATCAAGTTTGAAGATTTCATAATCACCTTAGAATCTTTTCGCTATCGGAAACATTATAGTTTGTAAATATTGTAGATAATTTTGAAACATCAAATACGCGAAGCGTGATGTTGTTGCTTATAATACTAACTTAAAATGATGAGTTACATGCAACAACCACTTCTCTTGGCAAAAGAGTCTTCTTCGTGTATAACAAGGTTTCTCCAGCAATGATGTAACATGATCGAGGAAGCCTTCTTGGTAGTAGTTCAATGATGAAACCGTTAATACGATGATTTTTCGGCTACGATATTTTGGACCTACTGTAGAATTATCGATGGATGCTTCTTTTTTCTGAGAAAACTGTTCACAAGTTCATTTAAAATTTCCCCATAATATATCATGTGTTTGCTATATCTAACCGAGCATGACAACAGGATAATAACGTCAATAATAACAATCCGGGATAAGCTTTTCTGACGCTGACGAACAAAACTCAGTTTCCAGGTTTTAAACTTCTCCTGTAGTATCGATGGAAGGTTTCTTAGAAGTGTTGGTCCTTCCAAAGAGATTCTAGTAGTGTATTGTATGAGATTTTTTTTTTCTCTGTTTTATATTTTTTTGTTTCAAGTATCTCTCCAATCTCCAATTCACCAATCGGTCGACACGTGCCAAGCTTACCGGGTACTACGAAGAACCGTAACAATGCTTCTCAAGAACATAACGAACGTCCATTATCACACAGAATCTGATAATTGATTGCAAAAGAGACGGAATCATGTGATTTACCTGAAACGGTTGCAATTCATTTGAAATTCAAATTAAAATGTACTTATTTCGATCATTCCACACAAAAGCTCTTTATCCTTACAAAATATGGGACATTAAAGGAAGAAGTCTATTCCTCGTAATAATCAGAGCAGCAGCAGCAGCAGCATTACAAACCAGCCCAAAACATAAACGCAAACAAACGATTTCGCATCATCGAACATATTCACGTTAGTAGCACGGTGAGCTTGACTGTCTGCTCCTTCCTGGAACGATCCCTGTCAGCTCCGGTATTCATTGTCAATTTTCCAGTTCGACGTTTTATAGCTTCCAAATAGTCGAACCAATTATTTACTTGGAACCTCACGATTGTCCTTCCGAGAAAAAGGCTTTTCAAAAACACACCTGTCCTTTGGTTTGCGCATTTGCTTCAATGCATTTGCTTCCCTGGGAGTTGCTTTGTTTTGCTTCCACAATGGCAAATGGTCACGTTTGATGAGTGATGGTCATTATTTGAAACCCGTTTCGTGATCCGCTTGAAGTTCTGTTGTCTTTCCCGTCCATCAAATCGGCATCAGATGAAATGTACTAAAACCGAGTTATAATGGACGACTTACCGTACCATGTTGGGCCTTTGGTGACAGGTTCCCTGGCGATGCTTTTCATCCATTCCGAGTGGATGACGCATTTGCCCTCGGGCAGATTAGTGGCACCATGGTGGTGCGTTTATTTAGGGCACCAACTGACCGTACCTTGGCCCGGCGAGCTCTCACACCGAAAACAGAGCGATTCATCATGCCGAATCTGTGTGTGTTGAGATTGGCGCCACAAGTGGATTGCGTACCATATCGTCTTACACATCATAATATCGCGAACCCGGCAACGCACCACCGTACAGAGAACGAAAATTTGCTGATGAAAGATAAAGACGTCCCAAATGGTCTTCGGTGAGCGTATGTGTACACAGTGTATCATCTTTCTCCCGTCTAACGTTATTATAAAAGCTCGACCCGGCACAAAAGGCATGGACAGCGGACCCCGTAGCCGTGGAAAACGATGCGTTTTTTCCCCGCCCCTACAGTACATACGCTTTTCTTAACAATGAACGAGGTACAGAACAGCATTTCTTAACAATGAACGAGGTACAGAACAGCACACAGCAGAACCGTCCGCCGGAATTTGGCACGCTCCCCAATGAATAGAGCTCAGTTTCCATTCAAGTGTGTGGGTGTGTGTCTTGCTGGTTGCGTCCATCGCGCTGCCAGATAATACTGATTGCCGGGATGTTGATAAAAATAAACAAATAAATTGAAAAGAAACTGTACCGAGTTGCTGGAAGGAAAGTTTGCGACGACCGCGTTCCACCGGACGACCGTCCAGGGAGCGTTGAACAAATGTAGTTTACCAAGGAACCGGGAAGAAAGGACCGGGATCCGTGGAACGTTTCCCAAACGGACGTGTTAGGCGATACTCCCTCATGCACACATGCCATACTTTGATTTGCTTACTTTGTACGTGCCGTGCTGAGGAAGACGGCCCGATGGATGGTAACACTTCCCAACAAAAAAAAGCAAAATAAAATAAACTTCCTCTAAAACCTCCCGATCATGTTACAGCACATGATCTGTTCGGTCGAAGCATGGTGGCTGTGGAAACACACACGCCAAGCACCCGGTTGACCAGCCACAAGCACACAGAAACGGATCGTTGCGTTGGGAATTGGATTTCCAACTTTTTCTTTTACCCAGAGGCGCACGATGTGTTGACACAGAACGGAAAAGGAAAATAAAAATCAATGTGAAAAACTCCACCAAAGTGGAAGCATGTATGTGTTTCCGATGAAGCTTTTTCCTTCGCTCTCATGCCGCACATGATGGATTTGCTTCGCCGAAAGTTGAACTTAAAAGCATCCGAAAAAGGTGGGCTTTTCATTGGTGCGCTCCATTCGCTTTATCTTGACGCTCGAAATGCCATTAACCGTCAAGATCGAACGATCAATAATTGTGTTTTACCTTTCGCCCGGACAGCCGAACTTCTGCTTTCGTGTTACGCTCACTCTCGCAAACTTTACATCATCCGGTGTGTTGACATTACCCAAAAAAAAACAACCCCCCGAAATAAAATAAAATGAAATGACCATTTTTGTTGGTTGTTGCGTTTCATTTGCGTCAAACTTTTCCTTCCGCCGACCCATCCGGCACATGAATAGGAAAGTTTTCGCCCAAGCAATTACCGTTTTTCGCCGGGCGAACCGTAGCGACCGTGTACGGGGCCGCGGTTGGGTCGCAAAGTGTACCGAAACAAATTTCGCTCTCCGCTATTTATACATATAAATATATTGCGCAAGGAATAAACATTAGGGTCAGTTTTGTTCCCGCAAGCCTTCCTTCCCGCGGCCCCAGTTGCGTAAACAAAAGCGCGCCCAAAGTTCGGGGAAATTGTTTTGAACCGATTCGACCGTTCCCGGGCTACGGGCTAAAACTTAAAGCACTTTTGCACTGGGATGGGACAAAAAAGCCGGGAGACATTGCGGCAAAGATTTATGATTCGATAGGCAGGAAATGTTCGCAGTTCATTATCGTTGGGGTTGTAAATTTGTGTCTGGATATTTGTGTGGGCTTGTGTGTCGGAAGACAGTGGGGAAAATAAGGCGCGAATCGGGAAAATCGAACGCATTCAATGCGTCTCGCATGCGTTATGCTGTGAATCGGATCGGCTTTCAAGCGAAGAAAATGAGCTTTGGTAAACTTTCCATCCGCGGAAGTCTATCGTCTTATTCTGCGCGATTGGTTACGAAACTTTGCTTAATTTACGTGTCATGTGCAGTGGATCGATTCGCCCTTTTCGAACGCAATATGTTTTATCCTTACCCTATTCTATTCTAGTGATTTATTAGAAATTACTTTCTATTTTATGTTGCTTTATAAGCCTATGTTTTTAAGAATTGATCTTTATTTCCGTAAAAAGAGCTTACTCTAACAAACGATAAGTCACTAAAGAAAGAAGGTGTATTATTAAGAAGGTGCTGGACGCATTATTGTTATCAATAACTATGTGGATAACATGCAGGAATAAACTTACAATTTTGCCTGTTTTATTTGAAAATACTAACATTCAAACATTATCATGGACAGTGCAAACAATAAACACATTTCATGAAAGACAGTCGCCTGAAGCTCAGCTATAATTGATGTCGAATGTTCCAATACAGTCACATGATTTAGTTTCACAGTTAAGCCTCAGCCGTTCTTGAGTTTGAAGCGAGACACAACAGAAGAAAAGCAATAAGATTCCTACAACAGACTATTATTTTTTTGCGTTTAGTCAGTTACACTGAAACGTGGTTACACTGAGGTGGCAACTCCTTACCATTAAACATGGCTATGCATTCATCCTCTACTGACTCTGTTTCTCAGATTTTTTGCCAACTAGTTTGCTAGTATTTTCACTGAACTTTTCATCAGCTCTGTCCTCATCCTTCTGTACTTGGCCCACACGCCTGAAGATGTTTTAAATGCTAACTTAACAAAACTGGAATCTTGTTTCTCTCAGAATCCAGATAGAATTTCGGAAAATGCCTGAAAAAATACAGTTCTGGCCGAAGGCACCAGAATGTTCTTAATTTTAATCGTGTTCTCATTCATAATAGGCTTTTTCCTGATGTATGAAAATTTGCTAGGCTGTTTACAATTATTAAAAAGAAAAACCTATCATGCGTTAGCAATTAAAAAGACCATCTTAGTATCTGATTCCATGGTACTTGTGCCTCAGTCTTCACTGTAAGCCAGTAAGTCACTGTCCGGGCATGGATTTATGTCGGGCAATATTTCAACCATTCTTGATTGTCATGGGTACAATCATGTTGGTGTACCGTAAACTTTCTCCACCTTTGTCCCGCTAAAAGTTTTATCGTTTTCCTTTTTTGATCAGACAATTGTTTATCAATTTACTAGTCTTCCCATATTCAAGTCATTATAAAAATTTGCTGAAGGTTGTTGCAGTTTTATTAACTAAGTTGTTTAATGTGCCAAATCTTATAGGTAAGCTATCGCCAACTTTAAAGCCAGCATTGTACTTTTTTCAAAAAGTATTGAAAATTAGCTTAGAGTATGTTCGGCACTAAAACAGAAATACTAACAAATAGAGTATAAAAAATAAATAAATTTCTTGAAGTAGCCTAACATTTGCAATTTCGTACAACAACTCCTTTGCTCAACAAAAGGATACCTCTGCAGAATATCCATTGATCAGATCATCCAGACCATTAATTCATGTACTACAAAGGACAATAAATGTGTTCACATGGCAATGTCTAGAATAATGCACACTGGGAAAAATTATTCAGCTCCAGGTAACCTTATGCCTGAACGAATAATGCCATGAAGTTATGTGTCTAAACTTGAAGAAAGAGAAACTCAGAAATAAGATTTGGTAGCTAAAACAAGAACCATTAATAGTTTTTAATCAAATATTTTGCAATATCGTAACATTGACATAAATAGATTCAATTCGTATTTATATAGCTTTAAATGTCACCCCCAATTTGCTCTTTGGGGCTCTTCCGCTACTATTCTCCATAAGTACTAACTCCCTCGAAATCCTTTCAAATTCTTAAATTCTTTTCCAAAACTCGCCGACGCCGGCTTTCGCTAAATTGATCCATTTGCCACTCGTCGCTAATCGACGCATTCCACGCAAACTGATATTGCTTTTTTCCATCATCAAGCTCGCCCCAGTCAGACGATCAACTTTTGCTTACCCAAGCCCGCCCCATCCTTCATTAACACAGCGCATTAACGGAAGCTCATCGTGCGAAACCGGGTACGACCCGGGTAGGGCGTATTGCTTTACACTTCATCCACGGCATTCGAAGTGGGCGAATATTTCGCTAATGGATATCGATTTCAAAATTTCCCAGCTCCACTTTCATCTCAATCAAGTGGCACAATCCAACTCGGCCGAATGATCGAATGTCGGCAGTCCCATTCGGTGCCGAGATGGCGGTGATTCGTAATGGCGGCCGAATGAGTTGTGAATTCGTTCAATTTGTGCTTAAAGAAGAGAGGTTTAAAGGTGCGGAAAGTTAAGCAGTGTGACTGTGACTACACGCTACCGAGGGTGCAATTAAACATGCAATTCTATTCATTTCGCTGCATGTTAATGAAATGTTTGCACTTGCGCCCTCTTGCATTACTGGCCCAGGATGCTAGGACGGTTGGTTAGGGAAAAAGAACGTTCTATACATACTCACCTATACGCACACTAATCGAAGCCGGGAAATACCACACTCATTTAACGTCGAACGATACGCAATTGATTCATTGAACCTCGATTATTGATTCTAAATCAACTCGACAAATTCAACGGTACACTAAATTGGACCAAATGGTGTTTCGTCGCTTCTCGCTTTTCACACATACACGCATCTATGCACCAGTAGCACAAGCGCTAAAGTTCGCCCAGTTCCCATGCACCACAAATGGGAAACACTTCCCTCCGCTACCTAAAACCCACCGCTCTTTCCAGTTGCCCCACGAGGGGTCGGAGCAAACGGTCGATTTCCGAACGGATTCTATACTAATACGATGTGCAAATAGAGCCACACATATAAGCAACTAATTGGAGGCATTTCCGTGCACTTTTGCGCTGCATTCCATCGAAAACGCTTGGTTGGATCCGGCCCGGTAGCGCTCGATAGCACTTTCAAGCGCCAAACCAAAATCCTCGTTCGATTAACGGCAACACTTTACGTCTGGCCGATGGTTCGAATGCAATGGCGGGCGATGTAAAATGGATCGTGTTGGATTTCGTACCATTTAATTTGAAACTACACGGAAGTGCTGGATCGGGTCTATTCAGTTGAAATTTAACGCCAATAAATAGCAGTTTTGTGAAGCAGGTGTAGGTGTGGTTGAAATCCGTTAATCAAAATTCTGTTCATAGAAGGATGGGATAAGATTTAAATTGTTTTATTGATTAACTACGTTCAGCATAGATAAACTAGTGACAATTTTTTGATTTCCTTTTTTAGGAACACAGCGTCAATAATAAGTTCGTCGACATCGTAAATTAGGCATTTGGTTATAAAATCTGTTTAATGAACACATCATTTCTCGTTCATTTATTAGCTGTGATAGGGAAAATTTGCATTTTTTATTAGACACACAGTTACATAGACGCGAATCAAATTTTTAAACATGAACAGAGACGTTGTAGATGAAAGATATGCAAGTAATTTAATAGTATATTTATATCCACTCAATAAATCAACATATAAACTAATATAATTAAAAAAATACTGTGAGGATCAAATTAATGTGACTCCGAGACGAACGGACGTCGGTAAATATACCTGTTCAATTAATAATCAAAACGCCTTATACCTTCCGCAAGCTGTGCTTTAGACGCTGCATCCGAAACGACGCTCATTCCACTTTGTGAAATTCTCTTCGTGATATACTGATACCAGCTTCGTGCTAAAAACATTGGTGCAAATTTTACTTTTCAGATTATATGGAAAAAAATCACAGCACTGCAAATTTTACTTTTCAGATTATATGGAAAAAATTACTGCAGGAACGATACTGTCGTGTAGTATCGTGATTCCTTATAACATGATTTGGGGGTCGATTGTGGAAGCAATTTAAAAATATATTTTCATTCTTGGGAGTAACGTACCTGATCTTTCTGGTAACCTTAGGTTCTAGAGTGTGAAAAATTAAAACGGCAGATCAAAGTCTTTATTAAGACACTATATCCATAGTCAGGGCAAGAAGGTGTGATGTTTGATGAATAGTCTATTTGATGATGCTTTGCGAATAGTCTAGGTGTTGTAAATCAAAGAACACCAAACAAAACTGATCGTTAATATTGTCTAAAAGTTGTCCTGCTATTAATGTGGTCTGAGACAACCGACCCGGTGGTAGGCCCGGTGGTAGACGCGACAGTGGCGCCGGTCTTCACACGGCAGGACCGGGGTTCAAGTCTCATCTGGGCCGTTCCCCCATAGTGAAGACTGACTATCCAACTATGCGGTAACAATAAGTCTAGTAAGCCAGAAATGGCAGGCATGACCTTAAGAGGTCGTTAGGCCAAGAAAGAAGAAGAAGAAGAAGAAGAAGAAGAGACAACCGACGTTGATCTAAGAGTTTTTACAGTTTACAACACTCACTGAAGGATGGAAAAGAAGATCTCATCCAAAATGTGGAAATCGTACAACGTCAACATTCGCTGGACGTCTGCAAATCCGTTCATCAATTCATTTGTATTTTGACAGCACACTCATGAGAAATATTTGAGAAGCGATCTTACTACCAAAATTAAGGGACGTCAAAGTTCTATTCAGTAACAATATCTGCAATGGGGCGGCTCGGTGGTAGATGCAACAGCGGCGCCGGTCTTCACACGGCAGGACCGAGGTTCAAGTCTCATCTGGGCCGTTCCTCCATAGTGAGGAGTGACTATCCGACTATGCGGTAACAATAAGTCTAGTAAGCCAAAAATGGAAGGCATGACCTAAGAGGTCATTAGGCCAAGAAAGAAGAAGATCTGCAATGTGTACTTTTGCTAAAATTTATAACACGTGACAGTTGTTTGTATAATGTATGACGTGTAACGGAAGCAGTTTATTACCGCAGTAGAAGTTGTTCAATAATCACGTTCTATTCCTTAAGCTCTACGCATTTGTGTTGCGTCCTCTTGTATTACAGCAACAAAGACATTGTATCCTTCATAAGTTCCAAGTCATTTTAAATTATAATGCTATGCTGAAGGTGCGGTTGATAACGCTCTCATGTTGAAAATCAAGTAAGTTTTGAACAACAAAAAAAAGAGAGTACTGGACAGAATGGAGTACGTTTTTTGACCATGAAAAAAAGTTGTGAACACATCAGTAGTAGAGCTTAAAAACATCTCGCATTAATTTGGCTCGGGCATACATATGTTGACGTCGTGAGCAAGTAATATATGTCAGGTAACAAGGTGTTATAAGCTATATATATAAGGCAAAGAATCAACCTTGACAAGTTGTTTTTGGTTTCATTAGATAAAGAAAATTAATTAAACCTCTAAAAATGTAGTTCATAACTCGATTTAGCAATAACTACAGTGACAGACAGTAGAACAAATCATTAGCATTTTGTACGCGTTTTATCGTTCAATTATGGTGCGAAATAACTAAGCTTTTTAAAGATTTACAACTTAGCAGGAACTAAACTTGTAAAACCACGAGTTTCGTAATATCAATCAAGAAATCGATTCTGATTCACTAAGCATGTGCAATGCGGCTAAAGAAAGTGACCTTTACTATTAATGATGGTCATACTTTTTTTACCAATTGCCTGGAAGTCTTTTTTTTTTAAGGTTAGACTTTTGTAAGTCCCTGATGTGGAGGGTATGACCAGACCTGGACCAGATTTCTTATCGAGCCCTCCACAGCAAGGACATACATTTAATGCGATGCAACTAACGCTAAAGCACAATGTCGTGATACCGGCAATGTTATAAGCAAATCTGTTGACCAGTAAATACTGTATTTATTGAACGATTAAACGACAACGTTCAAGCTTTAGTATTACGTCTCACGTGACAACGCAAGACTAAGTAGGTTACTTTTAAGTAATAACTGCGTCAACTTTAATTACGTAAATGCTCTGCTGAAACCGTCAATTTATTTTTTCTCTCTGTAAAAATGATTGCCATGTAGAATGAAAACTTCACATTTATGGCACATTTTAGTAAAGTGTTAACGAGTTAGTTATTGTAGCAAATGCGTTTTATTCGTAAGCCGATTAGTAGTCTGATGATTCAATGATTAATTTCACGTAATAAAGATATAAAAGTAAGTTTATTTTTAGGTACAATTACGCCAGATACAGTGTTTTTTTACACTTCAATCCTCTTACAGGATTTACCATGTTATATGCAGGAGTGTTAATATGTAAGTGTGTTGTTTAATGCAACAGTAAAAGAACTATTTTCTATTTTAACATCATATGGTTGCTTGTCACATATACAAAATTTAAAAATTTACTAGAAAATTCAATGTACATAAATTGTGTTTTATTTTTGAAGTAAACGAATACAAATTTAAAATTCAAAGCGTAACCTTGCTTCAATTAAACGAAGAAAGTAATTTTAGCCTTTTTATCCTATTTACGATCCATTCATTAAGCAGCGAGCAATCTATACCAAACCGGTTTAACTGGAAGCCCTAATTGAATTGTTCGTCCATAGCAATCACGCACGTTTTTCAAAACTTTTATCCTAAAAAGAAGTGAGAAATTATAGTCGGTATCTAATGGTTTGCGGTAGAACAGTACCACCATAGAAAAACCCATCCGTCCAACCGAGGACTTACCTCCTGACGTAAAGGAGAGCAAAACCGATTGAGTTGCGGCAAGGCGTTTATCGGGAAATCGAGGGAAGCAACAACAGCCGCAACAAAAAAAAAACCCATGTCTGAAATTCCATTTTCATCCCTTCTATGCACGGTTTCTGCTACGCGCCCTACACTGCCTAATGGTTGAGATTCTAATTATCGAACTCTGCTTCGGTTTCTCCACCGGTTTACCTTGACGAGCGCTCGAGGGGTCCCCACTACATTTACAACGACCAAACTTCCAACATTGCAATCGCTTTTCATCCCTTGCGTAACGCTTTTTCTACCGTTTTCCCGGAAGCGTGGTTTTTTTTTCTCTCCCTGGCCTAACTTAGTTCCTGAGGGACGGGAACGGGATTTTCCCGCAATTGGTTGTGTACTGGGTGAGGGCATGGACGAACGAAAAAAAAAAACACACACACACAGCCAACGGCCAACCACGCTCTAATGACGCGCTGCGATGATAAAGATGTTACTGTGCAGGTTTCGCGGTTTCCTTTCCCGTTCGAGAGTAACTTTTCCTGTGGCCGAGCTTCAATTGGGAGAATCGACTTTTGTGGGATGAAGAAGAGGTTGAGGGGTGCGAAGGGAACGGGGCAGAAACACGTAACAGCTTGGGTCAGCGTAGGGTAATAAATTTCCCCGAACACCTTCAACGTCGGGCATTTGAGCGGATGGGATCCTGTTCAGAGTTGATCGTGGCTACTCACGAAACGTCGCTCATGTTGAAACTGGGCTGTTGCTAAGTTAGTGTCGATGCCGTGAAAAGACCAAAGGCTCACAATCGGATCCGCTACCGGGCCACCGAAGGACCGAACAATTGGAATGGTCCTAGGGGTTGTCTAGCTTTTTTGTTTCAGGCTTTTTTCATTCCCTTATCTGATTAGCGATTTGTTTCATTTAGTGTATGGCTGACCGGGCGACTGTCTAACGATTCGTTTTATCTCGTACCATTGCAGACAACAAATCCATACTGGCCAACACGGACTGGAAGAAACTATGGCTAGAGTCTGGGCAGCTGAGTTCAAGCGGTAGGATAGACAATCACCTCGACAGCAGTGATTCTACGCTCATAGACGACGGCGAGGTAAGGCTATGAAGTGTTATTTACATAATTATTTTGTCGAATGAGTGCTGCATATAGAAGAACCGGTATTCTAGTAGTTTAACGACGGGTTTATTCTTCAAACCTCAAAATATGCTACATTCTACAGTTATATTGCATTAACTTAGTTATATTGATTTACGTGTGTTCACATTACGGATGTAGCGATTCTCTATCTGGCCTTATTAATAATAAAAATAATCGAACAATATTAAAGTAAGAATAACTTATAAGCAAATTCACTAAAGATTTTGGGTCTGTCTTTGGCGCTAAAACGACGTGAGTAGGAGGCAACTATGGGCTGCTATGTCCAACATGGGCTTGCCTTTATTGGTTCTAGGTTATCTTCCTGATGTAAGGCAACAGGACTTCAAGGGTCCGTCCTTCAAGGGATCTTACTAAAAATCCTTACTAAAATCTTTACTGCTACTTATCTTACTAAAAATCATTGCATTAAAAGAGGTTTCGTAAAGTCAACTATATCTAGCACAACATCCCGTAATCAAAGATTCTTTCGGGGTTTAATCCTTATCTATCAAGAGATTTCATGTATATAGTCGTTTTTCTACTAAAAAGAGACTTCTTCTTCTTCTTCTTTCTTGGCCTAACGACCTCTTAAGGTCATGCCTGCCATTTCTGGCTTACTAGACTAATTGATACCGCATAGTTGGTTAGTCAATCCTCACTATGTGGGAACGGCCCAGATGAGACCCAAAGAGACTAACAGACCTAGATCAACTAACACATCTCAAATTCATTAAATCGTCTAAGCCTCATCTTCCAAGAGACCTCGGAGTCGAATGCGCCTAATCTTAACGCGCTGATCGTATTCAAAGAGGCTTAACCGTATTACCAAGCGACCCTATCGTACAAAGAACTTCATTTACTAACAAATCTGATTATTAAATAGTCCTCAAAATCTTAAAAGATCTTGTGGAGTAAGGAGTCTTATTTAACTCCTTACGACTAGACTTTAAGATCACTTCTGCTATTGACTGCTCACATTACAATCTTTTGCCAATACCAAGTATCCTGCTTCAAATGTTCTCACTGTGCTCAAGCAATCTCACCTTAATAGTGCTTCCATGATTCGAATTGTGCCATATCGTTGGGAAAAATTGATTAATCACTGTTAAACATAATAATATAAAAATCAAGATTAAATTTACTTCATTTGCTTCATTCAGCAACTACCACCAGGACCTTCAACCAAACTTAAAGCATCTTATTAAATCTTCAACTACAGGCCACCTATTCACCAACGAAAAAAAAAAAAAAACGAGCGATCCATATTTGCTGAAAGCTTATAGCCATTTCTAATTAGAACTTTTACAACAGCCATGCAACAGTGCGCATCAAAATTGCGAACTAGTTTAGCCCCATCATTATCCGCCTCGTTCAATACGCATCCCTGCAGCCGGATGCCTCATTTTGCTTAATTTGCTCTCCGGACTGCCCGTTCCGGCCGTTCCAACCCTTAGTTCACAGATCAGTGGGTTTTTGTTGTTCCAGCTGCTCGTTACACCGTTTAGTGCTTCCTTTCGCTGTACGGAGTAACGATACCGGTAGCGAACAAAACACGGGCACACACACACGCACACACTCCGGTGAGAGGCAGGAAGTCCCGACGCTAATTACCAGGTGTTAGTCTTGCACACCTTCTTCTAATCCGCTTTCTTAAAGAAAAGTTTTCTTACCCTGTGACACTCGCGGTGGCAGCGCTTGAGGTGCGAAATGTGTTGAGGTTACCTGGGAGGGAAGGGGAAGGGTGTGGGGGGGAAGAAGAGAGTGGTGTGCGAGAACTGCTCAAAAGTTCTCGGGTCGGGTGGAATCACACCCGTAAATAGATAATCATCAACCCAGAACGATTCGCCCTCTGGTCGACAATCTCCGCCAGGGTGAATGAGGCGTGTGCGACTCCCTTTGTACACACACACACACGCTCACAGCCATTTCAAATAAGCAAAATTAATTAACATCATGTCGCCGCCCTGTTGGTCACGATCGGGAGGGTGGGTGGGTCTGGTAACGCTTGCCGTTATGATGATGCCCCACACTGACTTACATAAGCTGCAGCACCATGAGATGCCTTTTTATTTGCTCATCGAGCGGCTCACTCGTCGATGGTACACATCTCGCTGGTCCTTTGTTCGGGATCGCTCAGGTCGGTAACAAGATCCTGGCCGGAAAATGGCGCAGGACGAGTGGCGGGATGAAAGTTGTAGTGGAGTAACGGGAAGTTGTTGTTACTTGTTTTTGTTTGCGCGAGCATTGTCGGTGCCCGGGTGGTCGCTTGAAGGCTAATGAATTCATATCTTGCCTGATTTCGCAATCTCTGTTCGCATTTCACTTACATTTTGACACAAAAATGGTTGTGCTGTTTTGTTTTTCGCTTTCGTTTTGCGTTTATTATTTGGTGTCAAGTATAATTTGGCCCTACTTAGAAGAAAATGTAAGAATTTCAACCTCTCAAGCATATGTAAAAATATTGCTTTAAATTTTATTTACTTCATATTAGTTTTATTTAGTTTCCATAAGGTTATATTTAGTTTCCGTAAGCCATTGACTTAGTTTTCTATAATGTTCAATCTAATATTAAAATTTTTAATTAAATTGTTCATTCTTTTTAAATCCTTCTTTGCTGAGAGGACTACAAATAGCTCCACTATGCAAGCATAGCTCCGCGCTAAATTTTTGACATATTATAAGTTCAGTTTTGCGTCATTTAAGCTGAATATTCTATAAAATAGGTGAATCAGATGAGAACAGCCTCCGAATTTTTTTCAAAGATACAATATCGCAAAGGTAAATGACTTGACTAGCCAATTCTATCAAGTTACAAAAGTTTGAAGAGGCTCAAAAGGTTTGGTAAATTCACCTTGACAGAGCGCCTTAACGCGAATTTGTTCAATAATTCCGAAAACTTTAATTTCTCTTCAGAAGAACGTAAATATATACTCTTTTGGAATTTAAATGAAGTTCTTGATGAATTATTACCTGATGTGCAGCACAATGATGCACCTTTCATTTACTAGCAGGATAATGCCGCGATATAGAACTCTCAGCAGGCTTATTTCTGGTTAACTTAAAGAATTCCTCTCTATGGTCTATCCTTTCTCGTTATTTATATTTAATTTTTGAAAATATTGTTACAAAAACATGGTTATGCTCTTTTTTCACTAAATGTATTGAAATATAATAATTTCAGATTCTTTAAATTCAGTTGAAACAATTTTGTATGGCTCATAACGACTAACAAGCGAATTGAAGAAAAGAATTGACTAGTGAAATGTAATATTGTTTGAAACAAAACAAACTAACAAACAAACGAAAATAGCATGTTCCTAAACATCACAAAAAAAACCCAAATAGCTTTAGACATCCAAAATCAAAATGCAAACCTGATCGACCGGCAGGCCAAACAATTTCCCATTAACCGTCGTCCGTCGGCCGGCAACGTATCGTATGGCGCAGGATGTGCCGCTGTCATTAACATTTCCGACAGCAGCGGCACAGCTGGAATGGTCACCTTCTGGACAAAAGAAAGCTGATACAGCCGAATGGTGGCGCAAGAGACAAATCAGAAGACGAAACAGGTGGAAAACAACACCAACCCATCTCCTCGGAAATCACCCCGCCAGGGCTAATGGTGTCACAGGGCCTGCAGAGCTTGAGTGACAATCGGTCGGCGTGCCGGGATTCGAGATGAACCGGAAGCAGGATGATGATAGGTCGGTGGTGACTTGGGGTCGGGGCCGGATTTTGGCGATATCAAGGTGTGCGTTTGGCGCAAGGTATCGTTTTGCGTGCCCGGGTGCAAAAACACTATTAATATCTTTTCAGTCATCCAGAGCAGCTTCGTTTTTAGGCGTGCATTATTTTTTTTTCTCAAAGATTGTGAGCCTTCCTGTCGTCCACTGACCCATGTTAAGGATTTGGACACTTTGACCGAAAAAGACCATCGTTTTTGGAGTATTTTTTTTTCTTTGTGTGTGTCTGCGCAGGTAGACAACGATGAAAAACATCTGCGAAAACTGTAGTACACCTGGAGTTCCATGATGAAGTGAATGTGTGTCTCGCAAACAGTGGCATTTATCTCGTGGCATTCGAAGCTCTGCTGCTGCTTCCTGTCCCTTGTGTTCGGGACAAGTAAAACCCCGGCAGCATCCGGGATACAATGGTAGTTAGTTGCGTAAATGGTGCAGAAGTTCTCTTTTTCGACCCGCCTTTCGCCGACCTAGATTCTCACCGAAGACGAAGGAAACGGTGAAGAAAAGCACCTTTCACTAGGCAATTTTGTTTTTTTTTTTTGGTTACCCCATCATCCGCCACGGGCCATGATGGGGATCACGTGGCGTGGGTTTTTTTTTCCTTTCACACTTTCCCATCTTTCGGACGTTTTTCATCCTTCTCTCGCACAACGTTCATGGAACGGCCACGGAATAGTTGTTGTTCGTGTGGCTATTTTTCTCGCGCTGATCAATTTATCTTCACCACTGTGGTGTCGACATCTCCGGGCTCAGTCTCTCGTGTTTCGTTACCAAACGCCGCCCGCTCACCCATTCCCCCCATTTTCCCAAGCACCTTCGTCAAATGTCGGACCGTAATTTTGGATCATTTGTCATTTAGATTTCGCTTGTTTTGTGGGTTTGGAAGGTAATTTTGTTTGTGTACGCGTCCTTGAGACCTCCATACCCGGCCGTTACGCATACAGCATCCACTGCTTGGTAACGCTTTTTTCTTAACGCCTACCTCCTAAGAAGGATCTCGAGTTCATTGTACCGTTTGCAATTTACTGACCCACAAATGACCGCAAACATGCCGTACCGGGGCGCTGGTTGAGCCTATTTACCCATCAACTGACCCCCCCCTTTCCAGCGCTTGGAAAGGACGTGTTGTGGTGTGGAAAAGCAAGGACCACCGTAACACACAAAAAACGGAAAAACCGAATTCCGAAACCCATCGCAATGTCGCCTGCGTCCTAGAGAAATAGTGTACGGACACTAGGATTGTTTGGTATTACGGGTGGATTCCGTCTGACAGCTACCGGACAGCTACGGCCGGATACGTAGCCGGTGGAAGTCACACAAAACGCAAAAAAGAGAGTCGTCAGAGCGTTGGCAAACAAGTAGCGTGATGAAAGGGAAAGCAGACACACTCTCTTTCTCTCCCCTCGTCATCCGTTTGAAGTCTAGGGTGCCGAACAATCAGTTACATCGTTTTTTTTTTATTCGCTCCAATCTGCTCCACCTTTTCGTCTTGCTCAACCGCCTATTGAGTCACACCAACGAGGACGAATCAGCAAATCGGGGGCACTGCTTGTGCTAGGTTGTGGTGAACATGTGGTGGGGAAATCAATTTCACCATTTTCTGCTCAATTGACCGTATATAGGAAAGTTTTGCCTGTAGG
>KZ062632.1:69126-94791 GCA_002091835.1 Anopheles maculatus
GGTTCAGCATTATGCAGGCAGCCATATACTTTATGGGTCGTTTACGTCGTCAAGACGCTGCACCTTTAGCCAGGTTCCAGCACCTGGAACGCAAGAGGATATCGGTTTCGTTGGGCACAAATTTTCAAAGTAGATTTTTATGTCCGTGCCTCTATTTGCATATTATTACGTACGCGATCCAAATGTCAAGTGCGGAAGCAATTGTTGGGATCGTTTTTTTTTTTCGTGAAGGCTTTCCCAGTGCACCTGGAGGGACTGAGGTTCTGCATGCTTTATCCGTGCAAATTATGAATCGTCAAAATGGCGCCAGGTTCGATTTCATCAGTATTGTTTCGATCGGTTCGGGGAATACAATCCTTGCAGCACAAAAAGTTATTGCACGAGGATCCTGGGAATCAGTCGGTGGAAGAGCGATAAATCGTTGCTTGATTCATTATTACGTACGCGATCCAAATGTCAAGTGCGGAAGCAATTGTTGGGATCGTTTTTTTTTTTTCGTGAAGGCTTTCCCAGTGCACCTGGAGGGACTGAGGTTCTGCATGCTTTATCCGTGCAAATTATGAATCGTCAAAATGGCGCCAGGTTCGATTTCATCAGTATTGTTTCGATCGGTTCGGGGAATACAATCCTTGCAGCACAAAAAGTTATTGCACGAGGATCCTGGGAATCAGTCGGTGGAAGAGCGATAAATCGTTGCTTGATTCTTGTTGGTGATGAAATTACCAAAGTGAGTATTTTTGTGATTATTTCACAGTTTCTTGAGAGAAAGTAGGTTTTTAAACTTTCCTTTTTAATTATATTGAATGACGTTACCGGCGCAACCGCAATACTGTCACAAATAATTGAATTAAAAAACGATAGAGACACAGTTGCTTGAGTGGCTAATAAATATTAATTATAACTGTGCTCTTTAATTGATTAAACATTCTCAAATTTCGCAAAAAAGAAATTAAAACCCAACGCAGAATCCCTTTTTGTCTGATTTCTGGTGTATGCAAAACATAATCAAGCAACAGCAAGAACAAATTTCCACGACAAAGCATTCGCGTACATTAATTTATTAGCACATCAAAATCGGGGGAAAAAGCATTGCATAGAACCGGCCGGAGTTCGAAAAGCACTACTTTCTTCTAGAGGATGAACGGAAGATTAGCACAAACCGCGCACTCATCAATCACGAAGATAAATGATGATTATTTGTATTTATAAGCGGATACCCCCTTGTCGAACCTCCTTACACCCCATACCCAATGCTCCGCCCGGCTTTGTGTATATGTGGCCAGATGTGGCGCACGCGGATGTGATGTAAATTAATTTATATTTGCCCAAATTGGTTACTTTTCTTGTGGTACTGGTTGTCCCGCGTTCTTTCTTGCCTACTACCGATGATGACTCTATTCACGAGAAAGCAAATTCACGATTTTCTTCTTTCTAACGTTCACGTTTTTCTCTCTCTCTCTTTCCAATACTTTCAGGTGATGGCGCACAACACAACCGTCCAGCTTGGTGGTGTCGCGTTCCTGGTGTGCAAAGTGGCCGGCGTGGACAGAGTGGGTGTAAATTGGGTTTGTCTAAGTGTTTGATTTGCATTTCCTTCTCACCGTTGCACACAAAAAGAAAACAGAATGTACAAATGAAATTTTTTAACTTAAAGCAGACATGTTTGTGTTAACATAAAACATAAACATTCTGATGCACAAGTAGATGTTGCGATATATTGGAAAACTTCATTCATTTAGTGATAGAAACACGTTTTCATTATTTTCGTAGAGTAATGTCATTGTTGTTAGCATTCATTTCATTATATTCATTCACTATTGTCCCGAATGTTTGAAGTATAGAATTAGACTTAATTTATGGTAATCTACCAACTGCCTAGTGTAAAAACATAATGCCCCAACTTACGTCTATTTCATGCCTTACTAGAACACTTCAAACCCGAAGTTTGGAGTTCTAAGTGTTATATTGTTCAACTGAATATACGTTATGTATTACTATATTTGTTATATACGTGCTTTTTTTGTATTGGTTTAAGATTAAACAAATGTTATCCTGAATTAGAGCGACCATATTGCTACCACCTATCTTGTAAAATAATTTCTTCAATGCACAATTTTATCCATTTTCATGAAACATCATTAGTTAATTTTGAAATAGATAACTGAAAAGTTTTCAAAATATTAATTAATTGAAGGTTTAAGATAAAACCAAAAGGAAATACTTAAAACCTATTGATGATTACCAGTACGATGGTGCATACTGGTTGTAAATTGTTAACAAATGTATTTCAATAAATTGTTGACTTCTAATGAGCAATTTATAAAACACAAATAAAACTCTTAAAAGAGTCAAAAACTTTCATGATATGACATTTTAATAGGACATATCATGTCATTTCGTTGTACTTGTTAAAGTAAATAAACTTTTGACACATTTTTGTTGTTTATATGTTTCTTTCTATTTTAATACAAAAAGAACGACATTTCCAGACAGTTAATCGAACGTTGAATGCTGTCCTTGAATGGGAACAATTTATAAAAACGGTATTATAAAAAATAGTTTTTTTGGATATTATAGCATGTTATGCTTTCAGATGATCTCAATGCACAGCACAACGTCATGAAAGTCTAGGTTAGTTAATATTTTATTTATTTGCTCTATTAATGACTATCAAATTCTTCAAAGCTATCTAATGATTTTCTTGATGTTGTGTATGGAAAATCAAACCTGGAATAATATATTGGTGCTACTTTTAACGATAAAAAGACATTGAAAAAGCACATAGATTTGATAGTGATAAAGGCTGTCAAATGTCTAGAACATTTTAGGCGAATAGCGTGTAACTTTAAAGCACCAAGATGTCTTAAGGCCCTTTTTATCGATGGTTTTACCTGCCTTGGAATAAGTAACCACAGAAAGGTGCTCATCTACTTCATCAAAGACCATCTGTAAACCACCAGTGTCTTTACCACAGTCTTTACAACAATTTGGTTTTTGGAAACTCTTTGGACTATCAAGACATGCACAACTACCGTCATCGCTGTCAACACTTCAAATTAGGGAACAATAAAAAATTAAACGCTTTTAATCTATATTTTAAGATGGTATTTTGATGGTCCTCTTTGATAGAGTAGATTTAAATTGTAAACTTGGTTTTAACATTTCAAAAATCTTAATCCATCCGTAAAACAAAGGTTTATTGTAAAGCAAAGGTTTATTGTAAAGCAAGCTCCAGTATTGGGAAGAATTTGTTCAGCAGCTGTTGAAGAAAATTGTCGAAAATGTGGCAGGTACAATATTTATTAGTTAATTAATATTATGAGATAACAATTAACTTATAAAAAGTAAGACCTAAGATAAAATATTTAATGCAAATATATTAATCTAAACAAGGCCAATTTCTTCAATTTTGTAAATTAAGAAATTTGGTCTTGAAATAGTTTTTTAAATAGGTGTCAAGGTGTTAAACATAGTAAAATATTGTTGTATCAAGTTTACGTGTAAAATATAAAGCTGTGGTTAACTGTTCATATGACAGGTTATCATATTGAACACCAAAAGCTGTAGGAGACATTTTATTCCAACGAATCGAAAACAACCATTCTCAATTTTATTTTAATGAATGGGCATTTGGTTAGCAAACGCACATAATCAATTTTCTGGTCATTATTTTATCGTACACCTGTATTGTGCAAGAAACACCATTTCGTGGAAAACAAAAATTAAAACTCCTTCCTTTGAACGCAACAAACACGCGATAATTGGTTGGTTCGTCCAAGCGAAAATTACACACAATGTTGCATCGTGTTGCACCTCGCTTACAGTATGTGTGTGTGTGTGCGTAATGATGAATCGATAATTGTTTGTTGCGTCATGAAAAGATCATGAATTTCAGGCCAATTAAAAGCTCGTCCTCATTCAAACGGCAATGAAAAGGAATCCACAATAAAGGAACAAACCATGACAAAACTATCCTTTTTTTTTTAATATCAATTTACAAAACATTTTCGGTCGATTTTTCCTACTTTCAATTGAAGGTTTTCATTCTACTTTTTTTTTGTGCAAAAATGTTTCTCCACATTCCCTCACCGTTACGGCTTTGTACCATTGATTTATGGCGATTATTTACGACCACCGGGCGAACGATTTCACTGCAGTATCTGGTGCGCTAATCCTCATTAGCTTTCTGCTTCGTTTGCCCAGCCCAGCACGCCCAGTTGCGCTATCTTTTGCAAAGAAAAACACATTAGCCTACCGGCCACCGTGCCGTGGGTTGTTGGGCCGGGTCTTTTCGACTCAATAATTTTAGGCAAAACCGTACCATACTGTATCCAACCGGTGGGTCGGAAAAATGGAGCCAGAGCCGTTGCTTCCAATGCAGCGTCTAATCTTCTGGACGAATTGAACCGGCTCGAGTGGAAAGCTTGAGGAAACAAAAGTAGAAAAAATAGCGAACAAAACATTACCACAGCAGTTTTGCACACCGTTTCCAGAAAATGGAACACCTCGAAACTAGAACTGAGTTATAAACAACAGTGGAAAAAACGCACACAGAGCCCGTACAATGCTTCTCCGCCTTGCGAAGGTACATATTGTGATGGAAGGTAAACATTTATTCGCTGAAACATCGACCGATTTGGCGTACACCGAACAGAGGGATTAGAACGAGCGCAATTCGATCCCGGCACGGTTGATCCAAGCGCCGGACAGCTATGATGAGCCCGGGCTTTCGTGGTAAAGGCTCGGTATATTTTTTTAATAAATAAATATTCAAAACGCTTCTCTGGATGCCTTGCAGGAAGCACCAGCTAAGCGGCATTCATGGCGTGGCATGTGTTTGTTGCCTTTTGCAATAATGCAATGAAATAGTAACATACACACTAGCTTTGCTCTTTACAACTCCCGCCCCAAAACATAAATGATCGAAAGCAACACAGCAAACCCAGACAATGACAGTAGCGAAAAGCGAAACAAACGGTTGTAAGGGCAATAATTTATCTTTAATGTTCATGATAACTTATACGCTGAGAAGGTACGTAGGGTGGGGGAAGTGGTGTGCTGCTGCTGCTTAACATTTGAATGATTTTCGAACCGAGGCGTACATTGCAACGGGTGCAATGGTTAGCAAAAGAAATTATTGCACACTTGCCCCAGCCGGGGAGACACATATTCAATAGGAAAATGTGTGTAGGACACCGAAAAACTCCGAACCATCCAACAGAAGGAACAGTGCTTTGCATACGTTAGTGATTATTTATGAGATCCCGGGTCCTCTCCCGGGTTTTGCCGGCTATTGAACCATCCGTGCGATAGTATTTCTTTAGTTTCATCTTTTTGTTTTGTGCTCTGCAGTGGGTCCCACTGTTTGTCGACCCGTAATGCATCTGCTTTGTGTTTGTTGGCTGTTTTTTTTTTTGTTATGGTATGATCGAGTAGAGCATGCTGCTGTGTTGTAGTTACGAGAGTTTAAAGAGAGGGTGAGAGAGAGAAAATGAGAAAGGCCATAGGGCACAAGCATTGCATCGGCACCGTGCTGTTTGAGGACTGGATGAATGGCAAATAGTCCTGATGGTTAGGAGATTTTATTGTCACATGCTTATGCTATGGGTGCGATGGTTGTGTCGGACGGTGCCACATGACCTCCATGATCAGATGTCAGGTGACGATGCAACTGTTGGAAAGAGTTCACACAAACAGTAAACTATGACCTTGTTTAATGTTTGCAATCAAACGCAATTAATGAGCCATTATGTAGAAATACACATATTTAAACGACAGAGGAAAATAAATATTTAGTCTGCAAACCAGATATAGCACATCATAAATACTGATTATATTTTCATTCCACCACAGGAAAAAACACAACGTTCAGGTAGCTCAAATAGACTTTCAAAATATAGAAGAAAGATTTCATTCTGTATAATATTACGGTATGAAAAGTTTTGTTAGGAAGGATTATTTTGGTATTTCTCACCTACTTACACTCCTTTGTGATCTTCATTAGTTTCTCTAACGCCACAAGTGGTAAGCTCGAACTACATCGTCATATCGTCCAAGATTTTTGCGAATAACACAATATTAAGAAGGTCAAGATTATAGATCAGAAAATAAGTTAAATTGTTTCGTCATTTAACCATCTTTTCTGTATGGGTTAATGCGTCGTCTTTTTGGAATACTAATTAGCCAACACTTGCAAAGCTATTTAGTCTCTCAGCAATGATAGAGTAGATTTATGATTTGCAAAGTGCTTAAATAAAACATAATTTTCAGATAGTTTAAACAAATTTATCAAAGAAAGGTTTCAAAGAAAGCCAATAAAATTGAACATTAAATCCGTGCAATGGGAATGTATTAAACACATAAAACTAACATCAGCTTAAATGATTTTAGAAAAGGTTAAGGACAGTAGAGCAAGAGTAATATAATATGTTATCTTTTAAAGAGTTCGTTTATCAAGAGTGCTTATTTTTGGAATTTATTTTTGCATTTTTAATATTGTTAAATCGTGTTTTTACATTATCAAATAAACTAATAGTTTCGTGTTAAATAAGGCTGCTCAAACATAATGAAAGTTTTTTCATTAAATCAAGCCGCATCTCAATCTTACACACTATTGCACTGTTTTTATATAAATCTTCTGTTTATCATCTTGCTGATACAAAAAAAATCCTGCTTTAAAATTTCATAACGAGTATTCTCTTAGTTAATCTTATCCTTAAAACCTTTTTTAATTATTTGAGTAATTATTTGATATAGTCGCTCTCATAAAATCATTTGTTGCAAGAATAAAATCCTTCACAAGATAGAAAAAAAAACAATTCTCTTAAAACATTTATAGAAACAGATTGTTGTAGTACACTGTTATAAATAGATAAAAAGGATTTTCAGTGACAAGGATTTTCCGGTGGACAATTGTCATATTTATAAATTTTTTTATTCATATAAAACGGCCTGGCCGTATTGCTGTCATATTTATACTTATTTTTTTGAAAATACCTCAAAATGGCTATGATGAACGATGAATTGATGGTTATGTCAATGAACAAATTTAAAGATATTGAGATTTTTTACTCATTAAAACATAAAATTAGTTGACAAAACCGTAAAATCCACCACAAATTGGATAACAATTTAAATCTCTCTTTCGTTTAAATAAAGTTGATATTTGATTTAAGAAGATGGAAATCATTTCGAAACTAAATCTTTGAAATGTCTTAAATGATCTATTATTATAATCCTTTGCATACAATATACTGAGCACGTACAAAACTTAACTGTGCGCTTCAACAATCCCACATCATTAACAATTTTAACGCTTCAACTCATCACATCCGAAGAACTAAATGTGTGTTCCCATCGCATCAATCCCTGGATTCCACCGCTAGTGGCTTTTTAATAGATTTTAGTTTCGTAATAAAGACTTAAAAACTGTCGCATACCATAACCGTACTTTATGCCGTAAAGCTGTTGCTACAGCTGTCGATTAAGCGCCCGGGAAAACTCGAACCCCTGCAACACTAACCTGAGTAGAGCGCATCGTTAAAAGTTTGCGACATAAAATTAGTCGACCGAGCAATCAATAAGCCACTACGCATTCTCGCTCTCTCTCCCTCTCTCTCTCTCTCTCTCTCTCTCCATTTTGCTGAAATTGCCGGTAATAACACTTCAATATTGTGCCATAAATCTTCCCAGTTTGTTTCGGGCCGGCAAACTGGGTGGACCTAGCCAAGGCAAATGGGCCCTCTGTTTATCATATTCGATTGTCAACGTCTTCACTAGCTGCAGGCAATGGTGAGATGCTGACGGGCATTGTGAAAATTGAATGTTGATTTGGCTAGCGCAGACGGTTCTCGGGATAAATGTAAGTGTTCGTTTTTTTCTTCTTTGTTTGCTTCTGTACGCAGAACGATTGCTCTCAGAGCAGGCGAGCCCGGCGATAGATCGTTTGGTGATGGATGCGTTCAAGTGGCTGTACCGATTGTTTTATCCTTGTTTCGTAAGTAAGGATAGAGCCTCGATTCTTGTTGTCCCACTGTGTCTGTGTGTGTGTGAATACATATTTTTGAGTACGAAAGATGCGTCAAACGAGGATAAAACAGAAAATTCTGTTCTAGCTCAAATCCAGCTGATGCTACTACACCCCCACTAGACGATAGCGATGGCTAGCACCATTAGGAAAAATGATTGGCGATAAAATAGAACATTAAGCACGCGTTGACTCGCAAAGCTGCGATGTTCTCGCTCAGAACAGGATGCCGCTCAGTTTGGGTTGTCGGTTGCTTTTTTTTGGTTGTTGTATTGCCGCCTCTTGTGCTGCTAATGCTACCCGTCAAGAAGCAGTAACGAGTGGATAGCGTTGAAAGAGCTTTTAGCTTTGAAGAATGGAAGCAAAAGGAAGAAAAAAAAACACACGAACCAAGCAAACAGTTTGCAGCACACTGAAAAGAAGCCAAAAAATGCCTCAAACTGAATGATGGGTGGTGAAACAGACAGCCAAGGTTGCACAAAGCGAATCCCTGGCAAACCCCTAAAAAATGGGATCAAAATTTACTGAAACGGCTGAAGCTGAGTTGGTTCAGTCGAAGCAAAAGCGAGAGAAATCGAGGGATCGACTGTAGACGTGATAAATCAGTGCAATTTTTACTTGCTTCTGTTGTGTTTTGTTCGTTTCTGCTCTATTTGCAAACAATATGAAGAAGAATTTCGATGATAATATGTGAAGCTTACATGAAGAAAGGATCTTTTTGATTTACGTATAAATATAGCTTATGTTAAAACCAAGTCCAAGTCAAAAGAAACAATCCAGCAAATGGGTATAATCTACAGTAGAATTAAAGTATCTGACTTGAAAAGATCTTGGAGCCTGCTTTCAGCCCTCTTTAACGATGTTATTGGGACGGTACTAGGCATAGACAGATGTACTACAAACCACTCGAAAAAAAACAAACTGCCTTTAAATGATTCGGAGCATAAAAATCCACCTCCCGAAAACATCCAACCAAGAGCCTAAAGTACGGAAAGAAAACAATCAACAGCGAGACGAGATTTATTTCCTTCCCAAATTTGATGGCTATATTTATTTTCCGCCAAATGCATTGATTGTTATCCGTTCATCGCCAGCGGAAGGAGAAGCAAACAGTAGTAACGAACGGAAAAACATAAATCTGTAATGGTTTAACGCAGCGAGATTATGATATGAGAGCGAAACCAAACAGAGAATACAAACGAAAACGAAAAGAAACAAAAAACAAACGAAGATTGCCACCGAAAGCGTACCATTTCATCATGCTTCGCACGGTGAACAATCGTTTTCGTTACAGCTGGCAGTCGTATCTTGATTGTGTCAAACAGGCGAGGTTTGCCGTTGATGATGGATATCACTTGAACGTTTGCCATCGCCGGAAACGGCCTACCGAGCCGTTCCGAAACAATCTTACCCGTTCGCGAAACGAAATGGCGTGAACTTCACATGTAGAATATTAAAAATGTTTTTAAAGAAGTGAAACGAATCGTACATCTTGTGCCCACTCGTAGATGGTGATGGCTGTAGGAAGATCAAAGCTATCCGAAAGGTAAAGCGTGTTGAAAATTCGGCAAATTCGAGTTCCGAGAATGCGTCAGCGTTGTTCTGTGTTCGTAGCTATGATGATGTTGCGATTTATTATTTAAAGTAATCGATATGGTTGAAGGTACACAAAAACGTTTGATTGATTTTGTTGAAAGAATATGCTAAATATTTCTATCTTTCTTTGCGATTTTCTGTGTTGCTTATCTCTAGAGTGACTCATGGTTGGTTTAAAATTTGCCCGATTAATGCTCATGGTAACGCATATAAATAAGCCTCTTTTTGTTAGTGAGGTGCATAAAATGATGCATTTTGATCTATTTTGACCAAAAGTTAATACATTTTAACTGTTTTTTTCCGAATGCCCAATGACTTTAATAAACCACAATGAACATTTCAGTGTGTAACACAATATTAAAAATAAGTTCTTTATAAGAATATTACACCAAATTGATAAATATATCAACAATGTTTAGAAGCATAAAATAAAGAGTTATTTTAAAAGTTTGAATAACACACACTTAAGTTTCAAATTAGATTGAACTTATGTATATAGTACCCAATAGAACACAGCATACCTGTTTACGCCTAAATGCTAGCCATTAGGTTATATGCCTTAATATGTGTTTCTAATAAGAACGAGTTTCCAATCGTAGTCCTTTTTCAGTAGCGTGGGTCGGTATCGTTTGTTCAGATTCGAAATTAATTGTTGACTTTTCGTTGCGGTAGTATTGGGGGTGGCTTGCAAGGCCTCTCCCCCAACCCCTGTCTCGTCGGAGGGCCTACGCTTCCTAGCTGTTTAAAGTCCCGTAGGAAGCCAGGACAGAAAGGACAGCTAGCCGCCCCTAACATGGAGAACAGACGCTAACTGTCCCCCTCCGCTCAATTTAGCCATATCACCCATCTTCCCAAGGGGTTGGGTTTCCCCGTATACCCAAGCTCAGATATTTGGAGAGACATGTTACCGTTCTATACGCCGGGGACGTATTGAGTCGAAGTAGGGTATGGAGAGCCTTTGTTGACCTTCAAGAGGGTTCGGATCCATACCTTACCAGTGCAGTATTGCTACCGCACCAGCTTATAGAACACGATCGTGGCACGATCGTAACTTCGGACAACAACGTAAGCAGCGAAATCCGAAGGCGCATTGTTCAGGGGAATCGTGCCTACTATGGGCTCCACAAACTCCTGAGATCCAGAAGACTCCAACAACGCACGAAATGCGCCATATATCGCACTCTGATACGGCCGGTAGTTCTCTATGGGCACGAGTCCTGGACTATGCTGGCGGAGGACGCCAATGCACTCGCCATTTTCAAACGGTGGGTGCTACGGACTATCTTTGGCGGTGTGTGCAAGCAGCGCGTGTGGAGAAGGAGAATGAACTACGAGCTAACTGAGCTGTTTGACGATGCAGACATCGTGACGGTTGTCAAAGCCGGAAGGATACGCTGGTTAGGGCACATGATGAGGATGCCGGACTCATGCCCTGTCAGGAAGGCACGAGGCGCAGAGGAGCACAGCGAGTTCGTTGGCTGGATCAAGTGGAGTCAGACCTGAGGGATATCGGATACAGCCAGAGGTGGAGGAATGTAGCCATGGACCGAGTTTCCTGGGAACGCGTTGGACGCCAGACCCCGTCTACAAGATGTGCTTCGTAGGAGCAGGCCAGGAAAGAAGAGAGAGAGTGAATAAGAACGGCTGTAACAGTATTAGTGTAAGGCATAGGAATAAGAAATATTGTAAATCTAGAATAGAACCCAAAACGCATTCGACCAGTGCAGACGTCCCCCCTTGAACAGCACAACGAACCATCCGAACAATAACTTTTTTCTAAATTTGTGGATGGTGAAGACTTGTAGTGTTTCAGAATGGATTTCATAAAAGTAGCAAAGTAGCAAAGTACAAAAAGTCAGAATGGTTAAGGAAATCAAATAAGAAATTTAAGTTCAGTAAAACTAATACCAAAACTCACTTTACCAAATTCTGTTTTAATGTACAAACCCAACGAAAACAAGGCTCTGCAATAAGACATAATATTGTACAAATATATCATCGATTCGTATCTCGCACACACCGCATCAATAGGGTCTGATTTGGTCGGTTGTTCCAAATGGGATTGTCTTAGCCGATTTTCCCGAGAACAAAACAAACCCAACAGGAAGTTCCTCCGTTCAGCATAACTCATTCATATTCATCCCTCATTTTTAACTCTATTTCGTGTCGGGTTTAACCTTTCGTCCGCCCTTTTCGGAAGCATCCCGGAATCGGAATCTTTTCTTTCTACCGAGTTTCCTGTTTCCTAAATCGCTTCTGTGGCGAAGTGTCTTACCGAGTCACAACCCTACGCTACGCAACATATTGTGCGAGGTGTTCGTGACGAAAGCATGATTTCTCGCGATGGCGGAAGTTTGGGTGTTCTTTTTGTTTTCCTCGATTGTAGCAGATAATATATTCCAGCTCCATTTCATTGGTTCATTCGCCCTACGCATGTTCCGTGTTGTGTGTTTTATCATTCCATCCACCGTTTACATCCGGAGCAGTACCCATAATTGGTGGCAAAAAAATGGTATCGCATTTTGGTTTTCTTTTTTTTTTTTGTAGGGGCACCTTATCGTACACACTAGAACCCACAGTAGCCGAACCGAACCACGCCACACTTCCGTTTGGTGGTGGTATTATTTACTAAATGACATAAAGATTTATCACCGACCGTCGATCACACGGTTCATCGACCACTTATGCTTGCATTTTTCTCTGTTTTTCGGTAGCATTTTTCTATCTTTCTGTGTTGTTTTTCTCATGCTTTGCTTCGTTACATTTTTTTTTATTTACATGAACACTCCCGGTGACCGGAATCCAACCAACGGTAAACATTAAATTAATCGTTGATTAATGGGCCACTCGTGCACCCCGACGGATACGGACGAGCAGAATCAAATTTCGTGGATCAGACGGCGGGACTGGCACATCCTGTCGTCCGGTGCGCAGATGTACACGAACGACGAACGGTTCGCGATTCTGCACACGCCCGGCTCCAACACGTGGACGCTACAGATCAAGTTTGTGCAGCGCCGCGATCACGGTACCTACGAGTGTCAAGTAAGTAGAGACATCTATGATTCTTATTTCGTTTCAGTGATGTTGTTGAAAGAGTGAAGAGATGACTTCCTTCCTACTTTCAACTTGGAACATACTAAAAGCTTTAATGGGGATAATAGTGGTACGCAAAACTCATGAGTCGAAACGTTCGAAAAGTATTGTAGTGCTGTAATACTTTTCTTTACTGTTATAAGTTCAAAACTCTAATTGCAATTTATTATACGATTTATTGCAGAGCACATATACCATTTCAATAGAAAACGATAGAAAACGTTAACAAATCAAACGCGTACCATTTAAAGAAACTGTTTTGTCATCTGCGGACACGAGAATCGTTTGATCTTGGTATAAAACACTGAATGCAGTATATAAAAATATAAATAGGAAAACCTATAGATTACTGCTCTGTGGAATACCCCATGAACTACAAAATACGTTGCAAGGAGTAGTCTATTTTCACACGATAGTTCCGACCTTTTAGGTATGATGCAAGCCTTTTGATACTTCTTCTTCTTTGTTGGCCTAACGACCACTTAGGTCATGCCTGCCATTTCTGGCTTACTAGACTAATTGATACCGCATAGTTGGTTAGTCAATCCTCACTATGGGGGAACGGCCCAGATGAGACTTGAACCCCGGTCCTGCCGTGTGAAGACCGGCGCCGCTGTCGCATCAACACCGGGCCGCCCCAGCCTTTTGATAGCCTCTGTTGATATGCATATACGGGCAAGTGTTGTCAAAAGGAAGTATTGGCTTACGGAATCTAATGCCGCTTTGAAATCAGTACACACATCAGAGTTCATGGCCTCAAGGTATTCAATGACATACGGGACAATTTGCGCTGGAACAGATGGTATTTGAACAATAAAATGTTGATTGCAACATAAATAATTCTTACACGAAGACATTAACTCTTAATGAACAATAATCTCAAACACTTCTGGATTGAACAATAACTTCAAACACTGCTGGATTGAAGTCATATAGGATTATTTAGTTCCTTCTGGGGACAGGCACTGGATCGAGCACTTACTAAGAAGATTCATCAACATAACACTTTCACGCGCTTCATAAGTTCTGTCAGTGGGAATCTATCAGGATCGACAGTGCTGTAAGACTTCAGTGAATCTACAGAGGCTATCACAATTTCAGGAGTAATTCATTTGTTCATTTTCATTCATTTTCACATACGTTTATCGCAGGTTATCTAAGTAATAACAGTGAAGACAATAAATTTATTCAAGACTTTGTTTGCTGTTTCTGTTATGTTCTATCATACTGAGATTGATCAAACTAATGATTAAAATGTTTTAAAATATTGTAAATTTTTTGATTGAATGTCTAATGTAAGTCATCCTTAAAACAATACTTACTAAATATAGCTACATTTTTAAATATGTTGTAGCTAACTTCTGAACAGTGCTAGAAACTGTACAAAGTGTTGCGCTCTGGCTGGTACTGAGCTCAACATGATTAATCATACAATATACTACAATCATACAAATTATTGATCTGTGATGAAACTTGACTCCCTATGCAAATAACAGTATGATAATCACACATTGTGTGTCCTCCCAGCCCCAGCGCAGTCACAATGATCAACTTTCGGGAAAGCTATCTAATGAAACTAGGAAATAACCTTGTCCTGGAAATGTTTGTTTCGAATAAGCCATCGCTTTCGGCATCAAAGCAATCGTCAAGCAAAACGACTTGATCAAACACACCATACACGCACACACACACACACAAAGCTCGAAATCATCATCATGTCGGTAAACTCACTAACCTATCGTGACGCGCCCAGACTCCAGAGTTCAAACGTCCTTTTTGGCAAATGCTACCGCCTGGAAAGCTCATCGAGCAAAAAGACGATGGCTGCCGGGCATCCGGGCGGCCGACGAACTTTCAACGCTCAGTTACAAAAGTTTTCCCCATAACGGGGTGAACTAGTGAATGTTCTTCGTCTAAACTGCAGCCATCCAGTCATACGAAACGCGCACCACTTCTGCCATTTTCCACGTTTCCCCACGACCCGAGACGAGCCATCGGCATGTAGCAACTAAGGCAACGATAGTTTTAACCATTTCTGGTCCCTGCCATCAGTTGGCAGCAAACTTTTCACCGTCTAGTAAACACACACAACATATGGCCGTTGCCATGTGTTTTGGGCGAAATGAAATGAAAATTTTCATAAAACATCATCCATCCAGCCCCGTACAGCCGGCCACTTGCCATTAGTACTGCGGAAAGAGAACTTCATAAGTAAGAACGTCCCACCCATCCTCATCGCCTCCCGGTGCCGTCCACGGTTTGATCACGGTGTAAGCATTCCGTACCGTGCGTAGTGGGAGAAAATTGTGACTTTAGTGATTTGTAGCACTTGCGACTTTTGAGACGAGACGGTTTTGCGCAAGTAAATAGTAACGCTATCCGGCAGTTCATCAAAAGGTACCATCTTTTACAGAAAGAAAGAGAGCGAGAGAGAGCGGTCTTGGGAGACAACGGGTGCAAGAAACATTACAAGCCGAGCAGCTTCTTCGCATGAAGCCCGAGATGAAGTGAAAATGATTGCGAAGCGTAAAATTAGTGGCGGATATGAAGGTTTACGAGTTTTATGAATTTATAGCCGGGCTTACCGGGGCTGGCAGGAAGACGCCGTGCAGCTTTCGCTGGCATGAAATTGCTTCCTTGCTTGCCCGAACCATTTACTTACACGGCACGGATGGGTGATCTCTTCGTATGGGCTGCGAGGCTGCCAGCTACTTGGAGGATACAGAAGGTTTGTTTGAGAAAAAATGTTCTAATCTCTTCGTAATTACATTCTTCCGATTGGTGTGCTGCTGGTTGGTGTTTATTTTCCGGGGTTAAAATGAGTCACAATATGTGTTCGTGTATGCGATTTTGCTGGCGAATGTTTATGGTGATGTGACACACCCGGAATTGAAAACAAGCTACATGGAAATGAGTTTGTTGCTTAACAATGGATGCTGTATTTTTTCTGACGATAAAGGCTATTTATTTGTTCAGATACATCAATTGTTCAATTTATCATTTCCTATGTTAATGTTATCTTTCCTGTGTCATAGCAATCAACTAACAAACTACTTTTTACCATCATTGTTACCAGTAATGCAAGCAAGTTTTAATGTTGCTGAAGGGTTTGTTTTTGGTAGAAATTTGCAATTGCTTTGAAATTCTGGCGGACGCATCAACGCCATTATTCCATCTCAGTTTGGGGCTACCACGCCTCCTGTGTCTATGTGTACGGCCTAAAAGGACTTTACGGGTTGGGTTGTTCGGTGTCATTCTCATGACATGACCAGCCCATCGGAGCCAGGCGATCCTAATTCGCTGCACGATGGTGAGCTCGTCTTTGTAGCGACTGTCATTCTCCACATACGGGGTCAAGGGTTGCTTATGAGCATCTTCCTCTCGAACGCGGCTAAGAGGGTTTCGTCAGTTTTGAACAAAGTCCATGCCTCAGAGGCGTATGTGAGCACTACACTATACGTATGTGAGACTATAAAGGTTCTGGTACAATCTCAGCTTCGTCCATCGCGACAGGTATTTTGAATAGAAAAGTTTCCTCAGGCTGTAGTATGATCGGTGCGTATTTCAACGGCTGTGTTGTTATCGGTTCTGATTTTTGAGACAAGATTCTATGAATTTTTGCCTCGTAAATCACCAACCCGATTTTCAGTGCCAAATGCTCGATCCTTTGGTAAGCTCCTGCTACATAGGAGAGCCTCAAACCAATGTTGTCTTTGTCATCAGCGTATGCCAAGTTCTGGAGTGACTTGTAGAAGATGGTCCCCGAAGTTTCCACCTCCGAGTCTCGGATGGCCCTCTCTAGCGCCAGATTGAATAGGAGAAGAGCAAGCCTGTCTCCCTGGCGCAGGCCCTTGGAGCTACTTCATATTTTTGAGTAAACTATTTCTCACATCTTCACACTTTTATAGGACCCGCTTTATTTTTCCAGTGACTAAGAGTAAAACCAGGATATTTAACTAAAAACTGTGGTCCTATAACTGTGTCTCCAAACTTGCGGCAGTTCGGTACATTTTTTATGTTTTTGTATCAGATATATGGTATCATTATTCAACTTAAATGATTTATTCAACAAAAAATTTAGATGTATAGGTAAAAATAAAATAAATAGTAACAACAAGAAATTAATAAAAACATTTAAAAATTAAATTATGCGGTAAAATTTCCTCGAAGTAGGTTATGAATTCCAAATTAAAAAAGAATCGAGATAAATGGATAGAACTTTCTTAACTTCAAATTATTGACATGGTAGGAAAAATTAAAAAAATTAAAAATAGGGATTGGTCCATGAGCACTCATTGTTATATTTTAAGAAGTTTATTCTTAAAAAAAGAACTGCAAACAATTACGTTTATTATTTATTATTTATTTATTATTATTATTAATTATTTATTGCTCAGTAAAAATAATATTATAGCCCCAAAACCTACGGTAAATGGTTAAAGAATAGCTCTTTCAATAGGATCAAACAGCTATAACGAAGAATTTCCTTGCGATACAGCTTGCTCGGAGTGATTATTGACAATAAGTTGAAATTCGACATCCACTTGGACAACTTAATAAAAAAGATTGCCAAGAAGTGTGGAATTATTAATAGATTAAGAAATGACTTGAGTTTGTTTGGAAAAATTGAACTTTTCAAATCATTAATTGCACCTCATTTTGATTTCTGCTCTACAATTGTATTTTTAGCTAACCAGACACAAATGAAAAGAATGCAAAGATTACAAAACTGGGCTATGCGCATGATACTAGGTTGTACAGATACAGGTTACAGATATACGTCATCTTTTACCATGCTAAGTATACTACAATGGATGTCAGTGAAACAGCGTGTTGTTTATAACACAATGGTTTTTGTTTTTAAACTTTTAAACGGGCTTTTGCCAAGTTACTTGACGAACAGGGTACAAAGAGGTGCAGACTTACACCAATATATGACACGGTATGCAAATATGCCAAGACTTCCAGCGGTCAAAATGACAGCAAGTGCCAATTCACTGTTTTTTAAAGGGATTAAGATTTTCAACAGTATGCCGCGTTGCATAAAAGAGGAAAAGTCCCTACCTACTTTTAAACGATCATGCGCTGGCTATATAAAAGAAAGTTATAGGTAATATCTGTATTTGTTCACTTGTAGCAGAATGGCTTTATTTATCTGTTATTTGTTTAGCGTTTTTATACCTTTTTTTAAATTTCATATGTAGTCTTAGATATTATGTGTTGTTGTGTTTTTGTATGTAATACTGTGAAGAAGATTGTTTCCGTAGCTGACACCACTTTTGGTGATGATGATGAAATTTTGTTTTATTTTTTACTTTTATTAATAATAGTGAAAAAAAATCAGAATGAGTCTGCATAGCCTCGAGACACGCGCGCGAAATGTGAACTTTGGGTAAGACAAAAGACTGACAAGGGCTCGGCAGGAGTTGAACTCTAGCCTGAGGTACTAGTTGGTCGAAAGTCTCCAAACATTCATACGTACTATGAAATTATATTAAATCTTGTAAATGGCTCAAATTAATATCTTTAAGATAACTTCGACCATCTCGAGCCTATGCGGGGGTTTGGGTGGGATCATCATCATCAATAGCTCAATAGCTACCGGCCATGTTTATCCTGCACTGTTTTATCTAAAGAGAAGAGTGAAATAAGAATCATATTTGTTTAGCCCAAGGTCCATGAAATTTTTGCTCAAACGCATGCATATTTAAATGGATCTAGATTTATTTTCAAACAACAAAATTCTCAGAGAATGGTATGGATTCTTTTGTACCAAATTACAATGTTCATGGTACAATATGAGTACCTTTCACTGTTCTGTTAATTTTTTGTACTCTTGGTCCTACCGTTCTTTTTATATTGTATATTCAGTACATTCGAATAACTAATACTTTCATTTTCTGGTATAGAAACGGTACAGTCTACGACAATTCTATACCAGTTCATGCCTCTTTTCAAACAGCTAATTCCAAGAACACGCTTAATGCCACTACTTTTCGTTTCAAAAAATTTAATACCACATTTCTAGAAGCCAGATTTTTACCGCTTCAAGAATGATGCTTATGCTAACACCTACCAAGCAAACGATAAAAATCCCTTGCGTGAAAGTTTCTTTCTACACGCCACACTCAATTAATCCAATCACCAGCAATAATAGTCTTCAACGGAACCGTGTCTATCTTTTACGTGATTTCAACTTAATAAACTCTTGCTGGCATCAACAAACAGAAAAAAACTAACCCGCTAAAACCCACCAACAATAAACAGCACCAACACGCGTGATTGGAAACATTCGGTGCGGAAGAAATAGAATCATCACCGAATCATCGGCACCACCAAAAACAACATTCGCCCTAATCCGGCTAATGTTGCACGAACGATTATGCTGCTGCCGCATGCTTGGTATGCTTGGGATGCAGCGTGGCACGGTAACTTTTTTCGCTCACGCACTTTACCGCCACGTGTACGTTCTATCTAATCACGGACACAGGAGCTTTCGCACCTGGGAAATGTACAGGACGCAGCGTCCTCCTTTCGAACACAATTTTCTCGTACGGGAATCTATTCTTTCGCGCTGGTGTTGAGGCACGTTCGCGAAGTGAAATCCGGATTTTCGTATGAAATGCGGAAGTTACATTTGCGCACATCCGTGTGTTGGCGTCGGTGGGTTTACTCGTTGGGTTGAAACCGTTCTAGTGTTCCCGGGTCTAGCCACAGTACTGCAAAACAATTTAAATAAACTTTTCCCACTGTTACCGGTACGGTTGATGGCGGGAAATGATAAGTTAAATTTGGTGGAAAATTGCACATAAGCTTTCATTAGCCGCTGGGAAAGAATGTGGATGAAATTTAATTTTGCACAATTTTCTGCCCAAAGGCAGCATGTTTGAGGTGTAACTATGTTAAAAGATTTGTTTTATTTGTTTAAAATACTTTTGAAAAAGAATTAAAAAATGTTTAATGAATGGTTAGAATATAAAGCTATTCTATTGCACATGCAAATTTGTATATTTGGGCTAAAATCTAAACATCTATTCATTAAACCCCACTTTAAAGCATAATATGCTTCTGATGATGTTTCGGAACGAGCCATTCTTCAATTTTCACATCATTTCACTCATAAAGATCGGATCCACGAGATTGAACAGGCCGCGCAGTTCGAATAATTGCATTCGTCCCGTACCGTTCGATCTCATACTCATTTTCATCGTGCAAAATTATGAAAATTCTGTAAGTGATTGGCCCAGCGTGGGCCGGGCGGCATTGGGATGTTGTGCAAATTTGGCGAAAACCTTCAAACCACTTTCGAACGCTTCCAGCAGCGGCACCGAGCCGCGTTTTAGCTTCCAGCCATCACGCGCCACTGCTTTACTTATGCTCGCTCCATTCGACTTTCGATGTTGGCAAAGTAATTGCCGGCGTCTCTACTTCCAATTCAATCACGAGAACAGCCTCCTAGCGTTACAGCTACCACCGTCGCCACACACAGACAACCTCATGCTTGGTGCGGATGCCGTTTGGTTTACTTACCGGTTGCTAACGGTCCGAAAACTTTGTCCGACGCACTTTCGCCGCCGCGTTCTTTTGGGTGCGCTGCCGGTTCCTGCCGGGAGTCGTTGTTTACAGCTTCGATTGAACTTTCACCAGGCTCAAAATAGTGGCTTCGCAGATATTTGCGCCCCCCCTCCGAGAAGATGCGAACTGCTTGATCCTGTTGCTGCGGCCTACTACCACCAACCATCGACATGAAGAGTTGAAATTGAATTTCGTCTCCTTTGCGCCAAACATCCATCCGGGTTGGGTCGATTTTCTTCGATGGAAGCGTGTCGATCAGAAAATGGGTAGCTCGCTCCCCACCAGGCCCGGGTACTGCGTCCGATGCCCGTGTGAGATAGGATGCCGAACACACGCACACACACACAAAACAGCCAGCATCTCGTTGCTGCCGGGCATTGTTGGTCTTTCGGTCGGATGCCGCAACGCGCTATCTGTCGCACCCAGACGTTGCAATCTGTAACATGGGTTTAATTTGCAATAATGCGCACCGCTAGGGGAAAGTTGTCGTTTGCCGCATGATTTTTAGATAACTTTTACCCGGGCTTTTGCTCATTTTGTGGCAATAGGGACAGTGCTGAGTAATGGACGGATGGATGATTTGGGTGCCAGAACGCAGATGTGGTGCCAGAGTGATCCTCCTGGTGGTTTAGGTTGTTTGAGCCCAAATCCATCATCACAGTAATGGTCGTGGAAAGTTTGTGAAGATACATTTGCAAGTTTAAGGTATAGTTCTTATTCTTGTACATTTCAGATTCTTGTTTTATGAAAAATCTGTTTTTAGATTTTTTGAATAACAACTTTGGGATAGCAAAATATTTGATTAGCATTTCTTGAAAAGACTGCATAGTTTTGTATTCGAAATACACTTTTAGATTTGGCCATGATCTTTAAAATAAATAATAAATATTTAACTAAAGTAAAGGGGATTATAGTTTTAGTTACACATTAAACTTTTTTTTAATCTTATTAAGCGAAATCATTTCAAAAATTACTGTTTAGATTTCAATGAATAAAGGAATACCTCAACCTTATAGTTGTTAATCTTATACGAATGTTTTCATCTAAGTTCAAGATATTAACAAAATATTATACTATTTTCATCTGTTAAGCAAAATAATTTTACAAAGGACTTCTTCAGGCCATTCGGAAGTGATGAAGGACCTAAAAAATGCAAAAGAAAATGGTTGAAGGGCACCTAGGCTTTGAACTCGAATCTGGGAGTATCTTCTTCTTCTTCCTTGGCACTACAACCTCTGTAGGTCTTGGCCTGCTATTGCTAGCTTTCTGTGACTTAGTTTTTACCCGTAGCTGGATAGTCAGTCCTGCGTACGGGGAGGCGGTCCGACGGGATTTGAACCCTGGTCCTGCCGTGTGAAGACCGGCGCCGCTATCGTAAACACCACCGGGCCGCCCCCGGTATATTTTAAAGAAAACCGTCATATTTGTCCATAAGTGCAATGAAGTCGCTCATCTGACCAATAATCTTTTTATGTAAAATTTTATTTAAGGACAGAATCCAAATAAACTGTAGTTAAAGTTAAATAGTAATTACAAAAGTCTAATAAAAAGCTTTAAAAATGTGCAAACATATTTCTAATTAAACCTTTGTCGAGATGTCATATTATTGCCAGAAGGCAGCTATTTGTATAATGTTTATCAAAAGAAGGGTTCGACAATGTTTTTGCTTATTTATCTGTTAATGTTAAGTTTTCAGTGCCGTTAAAATTAAGTCTTCTAAATTCAAAATATTTAAACATGCTTTTTCTTTTATTATTTACAACTTTCAGATATAATTACAAATGTTTTGTAGAAAGTTAATATTTTATTTATGCATAATATGTACTTTATGGATTCAACTGTGGGACTGGTTTAAAAACATTCACCAACACAAATTGCATGCCTTGGGCTAAAATCCGTCCGTGAGTGAAGACTCACTCACAAAATTCTTTTAATATGCCTTCCCTATTCAGCGCTTAAAAACTATCCTCTCCAGAGTATGATGAATGCATTAAGCCTCTAATCTACCTTTGCCACAGGAGACAGATTAAGGTGTGCACCGGGTGAAACCGAATGTGAAATGCACTGGTCCAAACTAAAAAAAAAAAGAAAATGAAAAGCATTTGGCCACTGGGCAACATTTTCCCCGTTATCAAATGAAGCTACCCATTCGTGCTTTCCGGATCGTTCCGGATGACGAGCCAGATGCAGGCTCCACAATCAGATTACCATTCCCTCGACTGGGGTGAATGTGGCGTACACGAGGGTCCACAACAAAGACAACTATTCGTCTAATCTTAATATTGGCAATACCGTTGAAAGGAAATTGAAACATAACTCGATTGGAAAAGCTTGTGCTGTGTTTCGTGCTACCGAATGCTGCTGATGTATGTCTACTTATAATATCTTGTGTGGATTTTAGAACGTTTTTTAAAGAATATTACGAGAAATCGATGCATTAATGGAAAAACTGTGAAAAGGACCATGAAGAAGTTATTAAACAACTTTAATTAAACAGAATTTTCTTGACACCATGTCTTTAATTCTATAAGAAAATTTCTTGAACATTAAGAATCATTCAAAGAACGGTATTTTTGGTCGTTTTGTAGTCTTACACGAATTTGAAGTACTTGCAAAAATTTAGATATAAACCATACAAGAGTTTCATGATGGTTCTTCTATAGTTCCAGATTAAAACGTTGGCTAACATGGTAGGTTCGTTATTTTTTCGTCATTTCATAAATTGATATGCTTAAGGTTGAGGCCCTTACTTTTCCTGAGCAAAGTAAGCTAAACCCTTGAAAAGCTCATTGAAATAAAATAGCTGCTGTTAGTTTATATTACATAACAGATTTTTTAATAAGTTTTTTAGAGGTAAACCTCGTAAATTTAAAGTGAATCAAATCCAATTACTTTAAATACTTAAGTTATAGTTGATGGCATACAGGAGACTTTCTTTTTCCAGGTTGATGTGAATGTTTTCCACTGAGTGAAGCGCTTGCGTCTTCGTATGAATTGTGCATCTGCTGGGACCCTTAAGCCTAGAACACCACCTAGTCAACCACCAGCACGAAACCAAACAGAAGATTTATTACAGCTCTATAAAACAACAATTCGCTCTATTCTTGAGTTTGGCAGTATATGTTTTCATTGGGCATCTAGCTCACATATCCGCAGACTCAAACGAATTCAGTATAGGTGCTTGCGTATATTTTTGGGAGATATGACCTCAACACACACCATGCCACTTATGTCAGTAATAATGACACTCTCACTAAGATGTGATCTTATAAAATCTTCCTTCACAAATGAGCATGTGATATAAAAATTTAAGTAACTCGAATCCGAATCCGAATCCAGTCGCCATGTCTTTTTTGATTCCTATCTATCAACACTGCCATGAAAGAAGCTATGAAGCAGTTTCCCAAGAAACTCTGGCCAGTAATACAGCTCGATCATTGCAGTCGAACGGCAAGAAAGCTTGCTCGAAAAGCTTCATTGGTATCATAACTGTGTTCGAGCAATCGTAGTAGCTTGAGAAGCCTGATAAGAATTACAAGCAACACATTTCTTGTTTATTCCTGTCAAAGTGAGGTTGTCTCTGTGATCTTTTCAAAAGTTTGAAATGTAATTATTTGTTTTAGTTTGATGAAATATACAAAAATGAGTGTTATTTTAGTATGTTCTGACGATTTTTAATCTCTCTGCAGCGTTACCACATCGTTTGCTATGAACCCGGTTTGACAACTCACAAGCCATTTGACATTTCACAAACCAGTTTGACAACTATAAAAGCTCAAACAAATCGATGTTAACATCGTCGATTCGAATAAGATGCATGATACCAAATATTCTGCCGTTCGATTCGACTACCGTTCGAGTGCAATGATCGAGCTGATAGTTCCAAGACTGTTCGAACAGCTTTTTGACAGCATTGACATGAACAATGCCTATTTCACGAATGGATATTTGTAAAAGGTCAACGCAAGCGACGCTGACAATACGGCACCTGCCGTAATAATAAAAAAATAAAAAATAAAAGTAGCTTTGCATTCTCCATCGATCTAGCATATAGATCATATCATAGCTCCTGAATTCTATAAGTGATTCCAAGCACCTTTACAATTGTTCTAAGAAGATGATTGGAGCTTTAAGCCTAGAAGGGATTTCGTGCATATCGACAGTGGATCTTCCTAAAGTTTAGCTGTACGGTCAAGCATGTTGAGAATCTCGAAACTTATACTGAAGCCTTGTATTAGGGACATCTCCAACTTACATTCAGTTTAGGACCTACAAGTGCTCGATCTGCCTTCTGTAGTATTTAATCAGTAGCAACTTACTTACACAATACCAGCAAAAAACTTCATTTCTTCAGTTAAAATTAAATATCCGTTGGCACGTAAAAGCGTAACAATTCGCCCACTTTTATGTGGCACTATTTACCTGCACTGTCCTCCCAACTGCGGCCCTGAAGCACAGTACAGTATGCCTCACTTTTGGGTGGAATGCACCACCGTATGCAGCACGAAGGACTGCCTTTCTGGTGGTGCTGGTCCAACCGAAAAGGGAATGCAACCGAAAGCCAACCACAAAACCCGTAAGCGCTTGTGACAACAATCATCACCGACAGTACGGCTCGCGGCATAGAATGCGATTTTGTGGACAGCCAAATCTACCACGCATGTACCGAACGAACGTCCTCGTAATCAACTGCACAGCACGGGACGATGATTTTGTGATGAATTTGTTCATCGGCTAAATCGTGTCGGAATAGGAAAGGATGAGCGATTTTCTATTTCTTTTTCCACCATCCGACACCTTATGCTCGTAAGTGAACCATTTTCTTTTACACTCTGTTGCGCTGGTCAAATACATAATACGTTTTTGCACCCTTCTCGTCGACTGCTGGCAAAAGCGTTACAGGCGTAGTAAAAGTAATATTGCATCGTTTCGTACTATGTCATTCGTGTATGCATCGTAATGGCACCATTGAGACCATTACTATCTTCACATTACGAGGTACGTGCGCACGGATGGAACCACTGCTCAACCGCACCCGCGAGCTTCTGCTCATCCACCAGGAAAAGACGAAGAATATGCAACCGTGTGCTTCCTGACACGTGTCCTACCTACCAAAGTGCTTTGCTCGTGCCGTTAAAGATGGTGGTGTAAAAAAAAACTAGGAACAGCAAGAAGAACGCACACCGCTCCAAAGCCCCGAGGTGCAGAAGTTTAATCTGTTTCCCATGCAATTGGATGCTTTTGCAAATTGAAGTGACAGTTGGAGGCGAGCATGAGTGTGTGGGTGCATACAATGGCAAAAGTGAGTGGCACGAGTGTTTCGTGTCTACAACACTTATTACAAGCGCGAAACTATGCAACTAACAGTGGAA
>KZ062632.1:97035-125313 GCA_002091835.1 Anopheles maculatus
ATTATTCCGTCGAGCATCAAACCAAGAAATGGCGCCAACGCACCGAAGTAGAACGAACAATGTGAATAAATTTTCATCAACAAACCAACGCTCGCATGGGGAAGTATTTTTGTTTCTATTTTCTTCTTCTCTCTGGCATCGTCTTTTTTAGCACGGGTTGCTTCCACGTATTCACATTATGAGTATGCTCGCGAAACCGCCAACCATATTTCCACTGTCTGCCGCTTCAATGCGTGGTACAGCAGAATGCGTAAATATTTGCAATATCCGATTACGATGAATAATAAAGCGCATGAAAGTGCGGACCCGAAAAAAAAAAACCCGTACGCAATGTTTTGCCAGATGGGAAAGACACCGAAACTCGAGCGAATGGTGATGGCGAGGAGTTTAGTTTAGCAAAATGGCTGCAAAAATAGAACCAAACGATGATAAAACCAAAGCGAAAGAAAATGTTTCGTTCGGTACTGATGGAGTTGCGGAACGTTCGTGAAGCTTTCAATCACGTCAATATTTACAAACAGTTTTGTTTTAGTTGCTTTGAATTGTTGGCTGATTCTTTCTGAGCGAAATTATTCTTTTTTTGCTATATTGGTTCGAATACTTCTCACTCTCTTTGTGGGTATGATGACACTGGTCCATTATTTTTTAAACGAATTGATACTTGAAAACATAAATGAAAACGACGGAAGAAATCGTCTGGTGCACCTCGTTGTTCATCCAAATCAAATTCGTTAACTAATATTATTAAGTTTGTATCTACATAATTCCTTAACGAAATTATGTCTGTTTTCTCTACCCAAACTACCACAGTGGTAAAAGAAAATTCTTAGGCAAACGAAACGCTTCCATATCGTCACCTTGACCGAATAAGCTCCAGAATGCACTTTCCAAGAAGAAAGCACATATTTTACTGCATAAAGAACTTCTGTCCAATTCTCTTTTCCCGCCTTCCGTAACCTGTCATGAATATTTATAGCGCTCCAAGGAACGGAATCGGGTCACACTCTATTCACAGCAACGACCAACAATGTCGTTGAGCACCAGGATCTGCAACGTACCTCTGGCTACTCTAGGCGCACACACATACACACACAAAAACGAAACCAGCATCAATGCCAGTGCCTGTTGGCTGGTGCTGTCCTCTTCCTTATCTCTGCGCATAGTGAACATTACTTTCCACTGCAATGCTGCGTGCGAGTGTGCACCGAATGCTGTGCAGCATGCATCATTCGATCGATCGAAATGAATCTTTAAAATATGTTCCAAAGCTCCCCGAAGAGTGATTGCTTGTAAAGGATCATTTTTCAAATTGAATCACACAAAATATTTCGCATGGCACTTCCTGGTGTTGGTGTAGCTGGCAGACGTTTAGACGTAGCTTCGCAATAGAACAAAATTTTAGATTCAATGTTTTATTTCTGGAAAGATAACAGCGCGAGTCGTTTGCTTACCAAAAGAAGCCCCAAAATACCGTTTCAGTATTTTTACCAAGAAAACGGGTTTGATTTTTGTTGCTTTGACCGTAAAAGATACACAGCATGTTGAGTATTGAGCTATTCTCACAGGAGAAATTAAAAACCATTCCAGACTCGCAAAAAAAAACACTCAAACCTAATGCATTTGAATCCACAAACAGGCTGTGGCACCATGTTTGTAAGCTGTGTTTATGGTGAAATTTTAGTCCAAGAATTCCAGAAAAATCCTTAAGCCTAAATTTGCAACCATTTTCGTCCAAAGCTTTCGCTCGCCGGCTGTTGCCCGTAACCATGGGCAGGTTATGTTTTACACACGAAAGGTTAGACTAAACCTATGCGTCAAAGCGGGATTTTCTGGCGAAACATGCAAACAAATCCCCGTAGTGATAAGCCCGTACCATCTAACGGCAAACCATATTCATGAACCGTGCCATGGTTTATGCGTTACACACTTTCGTCGGATTAAGGTAAGCAGCCGAAATTTCGTAAAATAGAATAATCATTACCCTAAGGAGATTTCAAAGGTAAAATGTTTGGGGTTATTCGTGTCCTTTTTTTTTGGGGGAGGAGCGAATTTTGGTAGAAGATTTGTAACATTCTTTTTTGACTCACAGTGTTTCCAAGAAAACAATTCGAGTGAAGTAAGGAGCTAAACTTTCCTGCAGTCTAAATCCTAAAAGCAAAACATAAGCAGTATGGATGCTAGAACATGGATGCTAGAAAATTCAATAAAATTAGAAGGAAATACTGAACTTAAATACTTAATATTTTTTCATATGGTGTTATAAACAAACCGAGTTTATGCCACTGTCACTGCAGATAATAATTCTGAATTATAGAGTAATAATTGATGCAACTAGTGTTGGAGAAATGTAAATTAGAATTAGTTATTTACAATAAAAACGCTCATTGTCTTTAAAATATATCTTGGATATATAATGTCATTATCTCCAACGAACATTCATGCCATCGAATATTTTTTATAAACAAACATTTTAAGTTACCGATGATTAAACTTCTTGAAAATTTGTATTTTCACATTTATAATGACGAGTCCGAGGCTCGATAAAGTGCGTATTTGACAAAGCTTTACACTAAAAAAGAACGTTCCTGACAGTAAACTGTCACATGCATGTGCACACATGCACTTATATAAGCCGTGCCGCACGTTTATGACGTATCATCCATTTCTTTGTTCTTCTATCGATATCCCTTCTCAAAATCATATTTCAATCAAAAATTTTCACATCCTGGGAAACTTGAATATCATCAAGGACATATGATCTGAAACAAAAAAATCATTTATCTTTATTACTCATTCAAATAGAACGCTAGCTAAAGTATCAAGAGCTTTCCTGGCTCCAAGCTACACACCCTGTATAAAATTCGAACATCATTCTGTCGACGGTAATCGTGTATCATTGAGCTATATTTGCTCAACTAGAAAGTAAAAACTCATGGTGAGGTAATGTATCACCAACCCCCACAATACCCAAGCCACAAACACTGACATCTTACCTAAACACCACCACAAAAGTCACGTTGCATGAAATTTGTAACGGTCGAGTGCAAATTTCCCTGGTGAATGCGTGGAAATACCCATCACTTCCACACCCAACATAAGCTCCGTTTCGAACTTTCTGAAACGCAGTGAATGATTCAACCTTTATGCTATTGCCGTACGTCCTATTGCACCGTGCACACGCTACCGAAACCTTACCGAACGCGATCGTTAGCCGTTGGCACGTAAAAGCGTAACAATTCGCCCACTTTTATGTGGCACTATTTACCTGCACTATCCTCCTAACTACGGCCCTGAAGCACAGTACAGTATGCCTCACTTTTCGGTGGAATGCACCACCGTATGCAGCACGAAGGACTTCCTTTCTGGTGGTGCTGGTCCGACCGAAAAGGGAATGCAACCGAAAGCCAACCACAAAACCCGTAAGCGCTTGTGACAACAATCATCACCGACAGTACGGCTCGCGGCATAGAATGCGATTTTGTGGACAGCCAAATCTACCACGCATGTACCGAACGAACGTCCTCGTAATCAACTGCACAGCACGGGACGATGATTTTGTGATGAATTTGTTCATCGGCTAAATCGTGTCGGAATAGGAAAGGATGAGCGATTTTCTATTTCTTTTTCCACCATCCGACACCTTATGCTCGTAAGTGAACCATTTTCTTTTACACTCTGTTGCGCTGGTCAAATACATAATACGTTTTTGCACCCTTCTCGTCGACTGCTGGCAAAAGCGTTACAGGCGTAGTAAAAGTAATATTGCATCGTTTCGTACTATGTCATTCGTGTATGCATCGTAATGGCACCATTGAGACCATTACTATCTTCACATTACGAGGTACGTGCGCACGGATGGATCCACTGCTCAACCGCACCCGCGAACTACTGCTCATCCACCAGGAAACGACGAAGAATATGCAACCGTGTGCTTCCTGACACGTGTCCTACTATGCATCGTAATGGCACCATTGAGACCATTACTATCTTCACATTACGAGGTACGTGCGCACGGATGGATCCACTGCTCAACCGCACCCGCGAACTACTGCTCATCCACCAGGAAACGACGAAGAATATGCAACCGTGTGCTTCCTGACACGTGTCCTACCTACCAAAGTGCTTTGCTCGTGCCGTTAAAGATGGCGATGTAAAAAAAAAACTAGGAACAGCAAGAAGAATGCACACCGCTCCAAAGCCCCGAGGTGCAGAAGTTTAATCTGTTTCCCGTGCAATTGGATGCTTTTGCAAATTGAAGTGACAGTTGGAGGCGAGCATGAGTGTGTGGGTGCATACAATGGCAAAAGTGAGTGGCACGAGTGTTTCGTGTCTACAACACTTATTACAAGCGCGAAACTATGCAACTAACAGTGGAACCGTTATTGAACAAAAGCGCTCGGGAACAATCTCGCTGCAGCATGGGATTTAACTGCATTAAGGATGAATACTAATGCTGGATGCATTGAGGGTATTACGTGATGATAACCGGTTGACATAAATGAAACTTACATTTATGTTTAAATTTTATTAAAAAACAGTAGAATGAATCAAAGGCATTTCATACCACAACGATTCAGAATTATCAGTACAGCTTAATTATAATAAGGCTGTGCAAAACGAATCACAATCGCTAGTGTGGACGAATTGGAAATTGGACTTACGCTTCGAGCGGCTTTAAAGGCATAATCTTTATGTCTACGATTTATAGGATTAATGATGCATATTTTTTTTTATTAAGTTAAAATATAAAACATGATTAATAAAATTTAAGAACAATATTTTTTAAATCAGCTAGCAAAAAGATTTTTTGAATGATTAATCAATTGAAAATTTGTTTTATTTCACTAATAACTCGCAACATTTTCTCAGGTTCTATTTAAACAAAGATCATTTCCTACAGCTGTTCTCCAATCTATTCAACAAAAAAACATTTATATTATATTTATTAATTTACTTATTTATTTATTTTTTAATGAAGGCTTAACGCCGTATTGTCATCATCGTGTATCCCGGTGATTTGCCTTATCCCGGGCATACTCGGTTGTTGGTGAGTGATTTAGGTTGTAGTCCAGGTCTACTGTTTTTCTTGTTCGTGTGGATGGTTTGTTACTTCTCTTCTTCTTTGCTGTCCTGCTCTTCCGGAGCACGTCTAGTAGACAGGGACTGGCGTCCAATCGTTCTCCAAGAAACTCGGTCCATGGCTGCAGTCCTCCATCCCCGGCTGCATCCGATATCCCTCAGGTTTGACTCCACTTGATCCAGTCAACGAGCTCGCTGGGCTCCTCTACGCCTCGTGCCGAACGGGTCGCTGACGAGCACTTTCCTGGCAGGGCAAGAGTCCGGCATCCTCATCATGTGCCCCAACCAGCGTATCCTTTCGGCTTTGACAACCGTCAGGATGTCTGCATCTTCAAACAGCTCAGCTAACTCGTGGTTCATTCTCCTTTTCCACACGCCTTGCTCGCACACACCGCCAAAGATAGTCCGTAGCACACGCCGTTCGAAAATAACGAGTGCATTGGCGTCCTCCGCCAGCATAGTCCAGGACTCGTGCCCGTAGAGGACTGCCGGCCGTATCAGTGTGTGATATATGGCGCATTTCGTGCGTTGTTGGAGTCTTCTGGATCTCAGGAGTATGTGGAGTCCGTAGTAGGCTCGATTTCCCTGAACAATGCGCCTTCGGATTTCGCTGCTTACGTTGCTATCCGAAGTTACGATCGTGCCAAGGTAGCAAAACTCCTCTACTACCTCGAGATCGTCGCCGTCAACTAATACTCTGCTTCCGAGTCGTGCTCTATCACGGTCAGAGCCTCCGGCAAGCAGGTACTTTGTCTTCGTCTTGTTTTGACGGATTTTAGTCATAAACTTCCATTAATCAGCTGTTGGGCCTCTATTAGGTCCATAGCTGCCTGTGTACAGAAAGGTTTCCACTTTATACTAGGTCATTTCCAGTTGTAATAGAAGCATACAAACGTTTTATCCTCAATATTCCGTTGATAGAATATATGATTCTTCCTAGTTGAGAAACTCTAACCCAACAATGGAGAGTAGCACTCCTCGTCATAGACTTTTCTGCAAAAGCATGTATCGAAAAAGAAGCTTATCGCGTTTCAATAAGAATTTCATTCAATTATGCTGCTTTAATTGAAAAATTTTGATATATTTTTCATAAGTTGGTTAACATGATAAGTTTTCTATTTTATTTGCTTTTGATTGAGCTAACCAGTAAAGGTATTATCATTTCACAAATGTTTGAAGAAATAAATGATTGAAAAGTTCCAACGAATAGAACTGTGGTCACCCTTATCCCTAATGTAACAATATCTCAATTAGCAAGTTTTCCACCGTTGACTCAAAATATTTCCCTTGTATTTGGAACAATAAAATACGTTCCAAATCATATCTTTTGAATCTCCGTCAATTATGTACCAGGAAATCCTACAATTATCTGTCAGGAAAATCATTTTTGTCCGATGCAGAAAAATGATGGCCATTTAGTTGCTATATTTGCCGCGAACCCCAACCATAGCTTCCAAGAACGCCAAAGTGAATACAGCCATCGATAATTGTGTGATAGACGCTCGATAATAGATGGCCCCGGTTGTTACCGTACCGGCTCGAATGAGGTAATGTCACCGATGACAAATATTTCCGTTCACCGCACGGCAGTGTCATGAAAGAGCAAAACAAAACACACTTACAAAAAAAAACAACATCCAAAACATGGCCTCCAATTGAACAAGCAATAATAGAATTCGTACCAATACACGCGCATCGATAAAAAGATGTGAACAGCAGCATAGCGTAGGAAAAAGAGACATGAACGCTATTGAATGTTGCCCTGGTCACAACGGCTCGGGACCTCGGTCTGAGAAACGGACCAACGTTTGCATCGACCCTCCACGGGTCCGCCGATTGTTTATTCGATAAATCTTGCGTGAGCGAAGCATATTGGAGTGGCTTCTGGTGAAGAACACACCCGTCCCAAGCTGCAACCGATGGAGGCGTGCGAAAAAGTGCCGGAGGAAAAGAGTCAACGTGAGCAAATGTAAAAAAGAAAAACCATACCAATTTCTTTGTTCTTTCCATGGTATTGTGTAGGTTCGTGCCTTTATCGACCATCAAACCATCATCGGGCGGGAAAAGCGATGGACGCGCAGCAATCATGTTCAATATCGCGCGATCTATTGCGCGGCCTGGGCATCGCGGCTGCCGGAATCGCAAATGGGTGTCTCATTTTTCAAGCGCAGCTCAACCGTGGCAGACAACACTGATGAACGTTGGCCCGGCAACGCAAGCTGCCAATTGATTTGCAGGTAGTATCAATCGTCGAAGATCCCGAGGGCCGACGATTCGCTCCAATCGGAAGCAATTGCAATCTACTGGTAGATAAATTATTTGCTATCCAAAATAGCGAAACACTCCACGGCAGTAGGGGGCTATCGAAGGTTTGCTGGGGAGCATGTGAAATATTGCTTCGGAAGGTTCGCTTTGGCCAGTTTTATTACAACGAAGCTCCCTCGCACAGCAAGTCAAGCTCTATGGTACAACTTTTTCGCTGTAAGCCACGAGCTGTTTGTACGAATTTGGATCAGTGTATATCGCTCGTTTCATTTTTTTTGTAACATTTTTTATTCTATTTTCTGTGTAGTTGAATCTTCAATAAAGCGTGCATTTTGATTTACGGGTGTTGCGCGAAAAAAGCGAAACGAATTTTGTTGAGTATCTCTAGCAACTAGACTATCACAGTGAAAGTGTATTATATTACTTTATCGAAAAGGATATTGCATTACGGGAACCATCCATTGCACTTCAAATTGTCCTTAGTTACCCTCATACTAAAGCAATATCGCTGATTTTGGATAAGTGTAGGACACATGAGACCTCTGTTGGTGCTGCGTGTCCTCACACAGAATATTTCATAGTTTAAATGCTTTGTTAATACTCATAGTCTTAGCTAAACCTCATCTAGTTTTTTTGTCACCTTGTCAAAATTTTATAAAAAAAAACCATTGTTTTTGTAAGAAGTTGTGTAAGTTTGGTTGTTGAACTCTTAACAAATTCTTCGGCATGCATGATTTAATGTTTCAAATCAATGTTCAAGAAATGGTGGAATAATTAATTTAGTATTCTGTCAAACTGAATCGTAACAGGTAAACACTTCCCAAAGGGTTTGACAACTGACATATCATTAGAGCAATTGGTTCGCTAAACGTGTCGCTCAGGAACTGCTCTAGCAAATTTTGAATGCGATAAACGACAAAAACAAACGTATGGGGTTGCCTGCAGGGACTCTAAATCAATCTGAAACACCTAGCATTCTTGGTAAAAAAAACATTGCTTCGGTTGCCGAATATTTGTCAAGTCGAACGGAACAGATAAATCGTTATATTTTGATTAAAATAGTTTTTATTATACAGGACATTAAATTTATTTTTTTTAAGTTCTATTAAGACGGCAGCGAGCCAGTAAAAAAGTTATATTAATATAGAAAGTATATTAATAGAAGTATATAATGTTGTTTAAAAAAAATGTGTTTTTTTTACATTTGAAATTGCATATTCCGACCTTGTCGTTTGACAGCTTGACCGGTAGCTATGTAATGGCAAACAAAAGCTAGAGCACTCGTAAGACATGTCATTGTCGTTTGTCATACATGACATTTCCTAGAGCAGCCCCTAATTTGCATAATTTTTGTCAAAATAAATGCTCTTAAACTATAAGAAATTAAATCGTAAGGCAATTTAACAGAGCAAAACGCACATTTAGAAAATAAATACTAGTTTGAAGTTGTAGTTTAATTAATTTTTTTGTTGTTGTTATTTCCAGAGTATCAATTTCAAGAGCTCAATTTTTATTCTAATAAAATAACATCTAATGTGATATATACATGACATTTGTACAATATTTATAGTAATGTGATATTAAAAGGTAAAAATAAATACTTCGAAATTTTGGTAAATATCGTTCGAATTTCGCTGAAACATCGCTAAACATCAAATAAAAGCATTGATGATATTCTTTCCAAAATTATGTTACTTTTTGTATACTTTATTTAAGTTATACTGTAAAAATTTGGTAATGTTACGCGAGTCAAAAAAAAATACTAATACAGACTTAAAAAGCTTTAAACGAATGCAATCATATATTCAAAACAAACAGAAAATACATCCCTTAAATACACTACTCTTTCACCATAAAATACACTCTTTTTCGCCCAAATTCCCAACAGCCATGGAGACGCCTGGTGTTTTACGAGTAAACTTCCATGGCCGCACAGGGCAAAGCATTTTTATGTCTCTCAAAATTCTGCTTTTAAAACTTGTTTTTCATCCCATTTTTACCAATACGCAAACCCGTGCTGCTTTCCCGCTCATTGACAGCAGCAAATCACAATCAACGCCGATATTGAATCGGTGCCCCGACAAGGCGTCCGTGCCAGTGAAAATTTATTTATACTTAGCGCGTGTAATACCCCCATCTGATGCCTTGTTCATTTGATCGCGATACTGTGAAATTTCTCACCAACAATAAAGTGATAGGTTTTTGGGGTACCACAACACACACGCGCATACCCTCAGCAACTCGGTGGGCTCATCGTAAAATATTGCCCTTGGTATGTGTTTTTTTTTCCCGTGCGCCGTTGGTAGTTTTATTTGACCAAGAAGCGATAAATTCCGTCACGATTGTGCGTTGTGTGTGGTGTGTGGTGTTCGAAGACTAAAAAAACTGGTTTCCCCTGCTCCATTTACTCAGATCAACCACAACCATTGTCATGGTGGGGGCCATCCATAACCACCGTCAGCAGGCCTGCCGTGTAGACGATCTGCTAAGGTCTTCCCCCAATGGAGAAAGAATTACCGCTAAAAAGTATTCTCAACGTGAGTGAAGCTCAAAATTGAACCCCGACACCATGGAACCCGCCAGGGGATGAGAGGAGAACTCAATTTAAAGCCCATGAATGTGAGAGATTTACGATCTTTGAAGAGGTTAAGTCTCTCCACTCATTCGCGGTGTGTGTCGGCCGTACATTTGAGCTTCCCGGTGTGACTTTTGGTTCTCAATCTTTTACGACACGCGAGACGAATCGATACCAAAAAAATAGGCTTTTCGAAGTGCTTAAGACACGCAGTTGAACTTACGATCTCGAGCGCAGTAGTACGCTTTTACTACTCACGCACAATCGGTCAAGTCTGTATCGGAGGATGCGCTACCAGCCGTCTGATTTGCATGCAATGGTTCGGTGAGAAAATGGCACCGATCGGCACAAGAACACATCTGCCATCTTTGTGAAAGGGGGCAACAAATCACTGCCACAAAACACTCCATAATGGTGGCCATTTTTTATCGCGATTCCACCCAAAGTACCATGTTTTATGAACTGGATCAATATCTGCTGTCTCGATGGTATAAAAATATTGATGGATCGGTTGGGAACCATCTTTGACACGGCATTAAACGTGTTGGTTCATAATTTGTGGTTTCGGGGAGGGTACTGTAAATATTATGTTTAATGCTGCACATCCAACGAACACGCATAAAAATGAACGTTTCGGTCAGTTGATGGTAAATCTATATTTTCTAGATAAAATTATCCATGAAGTCTGAGGACCACAGTCGGTAAAGTTCGATATAAATCAATAGGAAAATTATTAACTTTTGTGATAAATTATCATATTTTCAATATCAATCTACAAATTGAATCAATATGTTAGCAAACTAAATTCATTCCAGGTGTCTCAATCAATGCTCAACCTCTTGGAGTCAAACTTTTATGCCCTGAGCCAAAGTGCGCCTCCACAGACAGATCTAATTTAATTACCCATTCGCCAAAAACTTGTCGCTCCTTAACTGCGAAGCAACAAATCATGTCCTCAAAGTCAAACAGGTTTCCTCAACTCCGCAAATGAAGCCTCCTCACGCTGTCCCAACGCACGATATGTTCTGCACCAGTTGGCCCGTGTTACACTCATACCCGTTACCCGATATTGCACGATTAGATTAAATATTAATTTAAGCAAAAGTTTTTCCGAAAAATCTATTAACACTGTCACCACCAAACGCGGTGTAAGCGCGCCCGCGAATTCTATGCCGTCGAGTTGAAAGTCGGGGCTGGAGAATTGTCGAAAAGATTGTCTCCATGATGAATGTCGCTCACGAATTTTGCTGCCAACTGTCTAGTACCGCTTTGTACGTGTTCGGTACGAACTTTCAAACGCAGCCTCCATCGAAGCGCGCTTTCCAAACCGGGGGTGGTGCGTTCTCGTTCTCCCCGTAAAGCCACACTATCGACTGCAGGCTTCGGGCACGTGACACTCGCACTGACAACCGGTGAAATATTACAACCTCCAACACTGTGCGCTTCGTTGAGTCAGATTCCAACCATCACGAGCGGAAGTGAACGAACACCACTTTTCCCTCCTCGTTTTTACCGATATGGGAGACACCTCGCCACATACATTTTTCCAAGGTAGCGAAGTAAATTAAATTAACTGTCAAAGTTTTTAAATGGTTGCATACATTCTGCTAGCGTGAGTATTTCCTTCACCAATGCGAACCACGACGCACGGCAGTATAAGTGCTGCCGGCGACAGGGAAATCCTATTGTATGCAGCATGGGTGGTGCTGTATCGATGGGTATGAGTTCTGCTACCACTTTTAGCTACTGGCAACAACAAAAAAAAAACCGGAAGTGCAACTGCAATGGATTCTAGTCGAGGAAGGTTGTGACAAGGTGAACGAATTCTGGAGCGAGAGAGAGAGCAATGGCAGCAATTTAAGCACATGGTACCAGTGCTGATGTAGTTGGTGAAATTTCCTGTCGTCTGCTCTATATCGGCCTTTCCGCTCCTGTGAACCACACAAACACATACACCGACGATTCGACACTGCTCGTTGACAGCGCTTTTCCCGCCAGCGAGGGAATTGTTACTCCCAAAAGCGATGCGTTTTGGGCTGGGACGATCGTTTATACTTTAGAGCTGTACAGTAATGGGTCTGGCTGAGAGCTACTGGTACATGTGAAATGAACATTTGGTAGTTTTCAAATCGGGTTTAAATGATACTGTTCACAATATAATGATTAGTTTTATGAATTAATTATTCAAATAATAAGGAGGAGGTTATTTGTGATCGTTTTGAATGAAAATGATTGGATTTTAAGATCAATTTCTAGATAATAAAATGTTATGAAAGATTGTAAGTACTATAAAAATATATTGGTAAACAATCCACCGAACTCTTCTTTTGCTAACAATAAATTATTCCCCAAAAACCCCAACCAAGGAAATAAAACACAAAATATAAACTACAACGTCTGGCTTCGTTTAGCCGCCCGAAAAACCGCATCGAAATGAGCATTGCAGTTCCTTCCCGAAGCACTTTCGAAACTTCATACCACCCCCCTATATTTGCCTCTTCCACCAACCCTTTTCCGTACAAAACTTTGCGCAGCCACCATTTCGATGCAGTTTGTGGTTTGTGGTGTGACTGCTAAAGTTGTCGAAAATTACTCCGGATCCAAGTAGTAGTCCCAGTATCTAGTCATACGTGTGCATACACACATACTAAACACACACTCAAAACCAATTGGCATGAATGTGGTTTTTTGGCGAAGAAAACACAGCTGGTTGGTAACAATGATTTTCATTAGCAAAAAAAAAAAAGGGGAAACCAGCGGAACGCTGACTCTTTGGCCTCGGTGCTCGATCGATCGGCACAAATGTACCAGCGCCGGGTTCGTGCTGTGACAACGAATAAATGCCTTCTAATTTATGGCCACCTCAGCACCAGTCACCGTGATCGCATTGTGGCATGCCGCAGGAAGTGTTCCACGGTCCGGTACCACGGTCCGGTACCACGGTCCGATCTTGTATCACGGGTAAAACCATTCGCTCGGTCCACCAGCAACACCAAAACAAGCTCTTTCACGTTCGAGCAGGGCAAAAACAAATCGTCACAGTTGTAGCGCAGTTGCGTAAAGCATCGGTACCGTGTCTAATTTATTAACCGTATCATGTTCCTGGTGCCGAATCAAGCCACCCGGAAAATACCCTCCCCGTTATTCCCCCACTCGCGAAAGGGGTTGAAAGTTTGGAGCCCAAAATCGAAACATGTTTGCATGGCAGCTTGCGAGCTAGTTCGGTTCGGTAGCTGTCATCGTAAATTGTATCATAAGTCCAAGCCACCGACCGCCCGACCCCGATCGAATGTCTTTTTCTTCGGTTTTGGCTTTGGAGTGAATCCTCGACACTTGCACTGGACTGTGATTGAGGGGGGGTGCGGTGGTTGATTACATAAATTTCCCAACCGTAGCGCGCACAACTACACGGTAATAAGTCGGTAATTTGACAAGCCGTTTTCTGTACTTCAAATGGGGTAACGTTTTGGTTCGCTGGGCTGGATGGAATGGTTTGAAACAGCACCGGAACAGCGATGGTGTAACTAATGATGTCACGGGTTTTACTTCAAACGAACAGGATAGTATTCTTAGAATGCTTATGACGATGCAGAACTGGCTGATGATTGCTGATGCATAAAAGTATTTTCTTTTGAGCACTTCTTCTGCATGCATATGTATGATGAAAATTTAAGTATGCAAAGATGCGATCCTTTTAGACGTCCAAAAGAAAATTTCCTATGATATTTGGAACAGCACACAACAAAAAAAAACACCAAAAAGTAACGACAGTTTTTATAAAGCGTTCTAATAGTTGACAGAGTTCAACTCTTTCAACAGTCAAGACTGGAGAATATCAACAAAGAGGTTATGTTTTCTCTGATATAGATAATATAAATATAGCCATTTGCTGCTGGTCCTAATGTTGGTTAGAGGTAATTGAAAAAATAATTAACAGCAAAAAAAAGATTAGGAAAGGCCACGAAACTACATTTGAAGCGTTTCAAAAGTTTTCTTGATAGAGGAAATAAAAAATATTTTTAATGAGACTTCTCTTGCCTAAATTACAAGGAAGAAATGCCTTGTAACTCTCAAGAATTTGTAATTCGCCATCACCTAAATCAAAAAATAAAAATCTCTTGGGAAAAGTAAGATCTGAAAACCTCGTTGAGTGTTTGGGGTTCAACAATCTAAACGAAAACACTTAATAATTATTGTAAAAATATAAGATTCCAAGAAGAATTAGAGACAGATTAAAAAAAGAATTAGTTCGGATATAAAAAAACTAACAAAAAAAAAACAAACGTGCGTAATCATTATATGAAACAATGTTTTTATTAATTCTTCTTTTTTGCAAAGTTAAGGTTTAAGTGCTTTCTGTTTTTAATTAAACAGTTTTTTTTGTTTCATTTATTTCACATTCTGATTTGTTCAAATTTTACACAAAAACTTCAACAGTCGCATTAACCTTCAATTAATTGTCTCTTGTTTCTTATTTTTTCGTATTTCATTTATTTTCAACTTAATTAAACTTTGATTATTTAATTTCTTTCAATTTTTGTACGTCCAGATTTTTCTTCAGAACATTTCGTTTCTATTCCATGTTCCGTAGTGTAACAGCATTGCAAAGATACGAATTGGATTGTTTAAGCCTTCCTGACTTTTGGTGTTGTTGTTATCTTTAACATGTTTAATGCCATCTTTGCGTAACTACGGTTTTATTTACAAATATTTACGATATTTTTCAGAACTAGTATCTGCGATGATTTTTGCCGTGTACAGATTTGCTACACATTCTAAAACACAGAAAGATACGTAAAGTCTTTATTTTTTATTTTAGTAAAATGATCTACTTGAATAAAAAAAAAAGTTAATAACAAAGGAATACATGTATAAATATTTATGCAAAAGTCAACAAATACATTAATAACAACATCAGCAACAACAAAAACAAAATTTAATAGCTCAAAAACACGAACAACTTAAGATCATACCTCTCAAAGTGAATACTTATTTAAACTTGTTCAAATAAAGGTCTGTGACTGATCATTTTTCTGGGAAAGAATTTTTTTTGAATATTTTAATGGCATGTGTAAAGCAATTTTATGTAAAAAAAAACAAATATTTTTTAATATATTGTGGATTGTATTAGAATCATCTGAGAAATTCATAATTCCTACCTTTGTGCTTCATCTTTCTTCATTCATTCTTGGCCTACTCCTGTGGACAATAATCCTTTGTGCTTCTGTTAAGTATTTAAGCAGAAATAAATATTTATTTGTAGGATCAAGCTACTGCTGATGTAACTCATAAAAATGATGCGCTAAAAATATGTTAAATATTGCTCTAAACAGCTTGTTAAAGTATAAATATAAGTCTTGCAAAATATATTGTTTCATTCAATTTCGCCCCAACAATGTTCATGTACAAAAGAAGAAAAAACAAGCGCATGCTTATCCATCTGCATTGTTAATTCTCCTGTTTTAATCGATCTTTTATTGCACTCTCAACAATACCTAACAACCCTTTTAACATTCCATCAAACACTCACCCTTCTATACTCTAATTTCCTTACCCGTCTTTCCCCTTTCCATAAAATTCAAGGCCAAGCAAAGCATTTAAATTGGATGTCCCAGCACTGAGCCAGTGCACCAATTAGCCTGCCGCTAGGAGATTTTTCTAAATTGGATGCTAAAACATTAATTGCACCATCGCAAAGATTAACAACAATTTCACAGCTTGCTGCTTCGGTAAAACTCCGCCAACTGCACAAAAGGCGTCCGAGGGTGGGTTCCGCGGTCCGAGGACGAAGCAAAATCAAAACGGTTGCGAAAGAGTGCAAAATAAATAGACCACACCGCACAAACGCACAACCCAGCTTACCGAAAACGCACAACCGTGAATCATTGGTACCCGTTGTGCCAAAAAGGTGGTGCTCCGGTCTCCGGTCGTATATCAAACTGGCACTGGCACAAAATGGCTGCACCACGGGTTGGGAGCGTTTAGGTGAGCGAGCAGAAAAATCTCACACGTTCTGCAAATAAACAAACTAATTAAAACCATATTGTCACTCGCAAACCGGAGAGACTCACCATTTCCGTATCCCTTTTTTTTTCGCCCGCTTCTTCCTGCCAAGCCTCCCTTTCTTCGTGTCCCATGCCCAAAAAACGGCGAATAATGGGTGGTTGGTGTGCAATAAAATCACCCGTTCCCTAAATTATACCAATTCTAACCCACTCTGTCACTGTGGGGCGTTGATGCTATCGGTTGCTGCTTTCTTTTTTCTTTACGACTGTCATTTCAACCGCTCTGCCCAGGGCGGAGTCCCCAAACACAAGCCTTTCGAGGCTTCGAGCGCAGGCCGACCTAATTTTAAAACACCTCCCAAACCAAAAACCCTCCCCCAGAGTCTATGGGGTTGGCAAAAGGCAGGTTGGCTTTTTTTGGCCGCTTTTTGCCACACTAGGATGGCAATATTGAAAATGTGCTCCGGGCGAAAGCACACTCATTCGTTACGAGGTCATGAAAAATGGGGCTCACCTCTGGGCCGCCTAGCGGCAACTGCTATTGGAGCGTAAAGTTTTATGCTCGACTCAGCACACTCACACACACACACGCACACGAGCTACCTCCTTTACTCCTCTTCCAGCCAGGCACCCATCGCAGTGTCATGGGGTAATTAATGCCACTCAACACGTTGCCGGAATAAATCTCACGAGAGAATTTACGGCGTCTTCTACGGCACCGGCAGCCGCCGAAAAGCGTCGGATCTTGACATTCGACACCGGCGCTGCATAATACGAGGCTACACAGCTTTGGAGTGTTTTGCGCGCAACTGGGGCTTTAGAGTTTTGTTTTCGTTGTGGAGGTTAACCCAAGCGAGAGTTTTCACACGCCAGAAACGATGGTGGCTTTTTATATCCGACAGTGTTGGAAGGATGTTTATTCAATCTGTTTATTGCCCGCGCGCAGAAGTTTGTCATATCTAAGGGTAATAAAGCAAAGGGTGACAATTTCATCGAAATGATACATTGTTAAGGGCTGCTGTCTGTAGCTCAAATTATAATTTTGACCCGGAATACCTTGCAGACCTTGAGAATCTGCATTTGAAAATGGCTAAGTATTTTTTTTTAAATTCACTTCCAGTTTTTTGTTTAAATGGTAAAAACTGCGCTTTCGAACTTTAATCAGGTTTGTGTGTGGTTTTGTGGGAATCCTTGAACAGAGATGCATTGCTGGTCTTTCATAGTCATGACTGAAGCACTCCCACAACCGCTAACTAACGATGCCAGCGTACGGTTTCTTGTTTTATTTCATATTCACATGCTTCACGCACACTTACCGACGAGAGAGAGTAAAATTTATAGGCCACCCTACCGATAAGTGGATGATGAAAAATGGGTTTTCACTTCTCCGCTTCAAACCCACCGTACAAAAAGCTTCCTTTTGGCACCCAAGGGGCAGAAAACGCGAAACAAACACAGCAAACACAAAAGAAGCACAACAAACCGAAACGAATTTAATGGCTGCAAGAATGTGGTGTTGGTGATGCTGTTTTTGTACGCCCCGTTTCGAGAAAACATCGAGCACCGACTGAAAGCTGGTTAAAAACGGAACCCACGATAAACCGATTTCGCTGTCAATATTGTCAGGAAGCGCTGAAACGGTATTAATAACCATGGTTTTGTGGTTTGTGTCCTTCGTTTCGAATGCCATGCCGAGTTGCGGGTGTTCCACCCAAAATGTCGGCCTGCTCACCGGAATTGTGGTAAAGCATTTGCTTCGCGTGAATTATGCAGCCAATATCGATGGCTTTCGCAACAAATGACCTGGAAGGAATTGGCGGAAAGGATGTGCGAGGCGTGAAACCACCGATCTCCGGATAGTTGTGGTTGTTAGCTAATGTTAAGGTAAACAAAGCTAAGCAGATTTACGGAAATTTTAGACGTGTGTGATTTACAGAAGTGTCAAAAGAAATGGCATGTTTGGCGAATTTTAGTACATTAGAAGAATCGTAGTGTGATGTATTCAAGGATAAGAGTGAGGAAGCAAATTCAATACATACTGATGTTTGAAATCTCCTGGAATCTGGGTGACTGAACTAACTCCAACTCTAACTGAGTGCTTAATTGTCTCAGGGAGAATTGATTAAAGACCAGATGCTAGAACCTACGAATTGCTTTTAACGCGACTCTGTACGCCTACTGTCTTTGGACACTGTACACTTGGCTGCTGCTAAGATATCTGTTGACGGAATCTTTAGTGAGCTACGGTTTTAGTTTTCCATATTAAAGAATTACTCGTCCAAATATTGTTTTTCCAATATTTAAGACAAATTTTCAAAGTTTGACACTTGATTGCGTCCACATTATCGGAACTGCTGATTACGCTTCCTCAATATTTTATAACAATGGTATCACGCCAAGGGTTTAGTGTATTTTTGGGCCAAGAACTACCTAACATAAAAAAATTAATTTTAATTCTACGAATTCATGAATTGCATATTGCCTACATTGTGGCGTAAACAACGACTTTGCGGTAAATTAAATTATTTATTATTTGTACATAAAACAGTGTGCCTTTCCAAACAACCATGAAGGTTTATACCATCCAATGCATGCGTTATGTGAGTAATATTTGGAGAACCCATTTCATGATCGCAAAAATAGTCCTGCTGAGAGTATTTTTTTGTACCTGGAGTAAATGAACTTCTTCCCAGATCTGGCAAGATCTCCTTTGCACGAAAAAGTTTGGTAGAAAATACTTGATAGTGAATTCCCAGTTAGGGCGGCCCGGTGGTATTCGATATTGGCGCCGGTCTTCACACGGCAGGACCGGGGTTCAAATCCCAGCGGACCGCCTCCCCGTACGCAGGTCTGACTATCCAGCTACGGGTAAAATCTAAGTCACCTAATACCTCACGAGGTTGTAGTGCCAAGGAATAAGAAGAAGAAGGATTCCCAATCACTCATAAATGCTCGGCTTCTCGCAAACTAAAACTTTGCAAAGTCTGAAACTAGTAGGCTGTAATACATAATCCAAATGTCCCTTAACACTTAAACTTCACTGTTATATACTAAGCTGTGTGCGTACTGTTTGGGTGTTGATTTATTTATTTTTGATTTATTGATTTTAATTAATTCCACAATGACGGCATAATTCCCAATTGTCAGCATCAAATATGATGATTAATAATTCAAAAGTGTAACAAGGCATTTCCTGCTTGTTAATTGAGTACACTTTTTTCTGTTGAGATTATGTTGAGCCTGCTGAGCGTTCACATCTCACAAATCATCAACAAAACACATTTTGTTTTATGAATCAGTGTCATGAAAGGTTTGACCATCCAGAAGCACAACCATAAACCAATGCTGTGGAAATCAATCAATAATTATTGAACTTAAGAACTGGAAAAATTGAATCAATATTTTAAATTACTTTAACTTAAGAAATTCAAAATATATTTAAGGCACCATCAATTCCAATGCTACAAGCATTAAATGACATACGATTAATGGTTTCTCAAGTTATCACCTATTTCCGTTTCAATGGGTTGGTGTCTATATTAATATTTCAAAACACCAACACTTATCACTACTCTGCAACATAAATCGTACCACAAAATTCATTAACCCTGTAGCTATACCGACAAAGGAAAAAGCTGTACATTTTAATTATTAATTATCTAAGATCATTTTTTACGACGAAGATGCTCCTACTAGCCCAGCAAACCTTCCGTACAATCGCTACCTCAAATCAGTGCAAAAAACGCTTTATTTTTTTGGTAGATCATTTCACAACCGCCCCACAGTTTTCAACAATGCACTGGGTATTTCCCCCCAAAAAAAAAGAACCATTATGCCGAAAATGAGAGCACTCAAATCCCGCGTGTTCCAACACCTACGACGGTAATCTGATTAAAATTCATGATGGCTTAGATTACACGTGGTACATCATAAAAATTGCACACCTCCCACTCTCGAGAGTATCACTGGAAGGTGTGTGTGTGTGCCGGGCGAACCATTTCCTTGCCAACTTGCCAGGGAAAAGTGATGTCGAAGTGGGTGTGTGTGTGTGTTTTTGATGGTGTAGGAATAGTGCTCACGGTTAGTTTGGGAGTTGCTGGAGAGCAGAAACCGGGCGAACGACGAATGAAAGCAAGCAATATAACGCCATCTATTCATCCATGCCTCCTACGCACCGGGCAGGATCTCCCCCAAAGCCCGTACCCTTACACAAAGTGGAAAAATTACTCGACCTCGAAAAACTACCGCCCAGCTCCTGCTCATATATCACGTTAATAACCTCATAAAAAGTGAACCAAATAACTTATCAGCAAAACTATGCCGCTTCGCGTTGCTAGCTGCTTCACTCGCTAGCTGTGAGCGGTCTCCCGCTCCGTGTCGTGTACTGTATCACCGTACATTGGCCACACCCATCCACCTAATCCTTTTTCCCTTTTTTCGAGTCTTCCCGGGGCCCGGATGTCGAGAGATTGAGCCACTGACGAAAAAAAACCCGGCACCATTCGTCCACTCTCTAGCCAGGGCGCCATCATTCCAAGGGTTTCCGATTTGCTACCATCAGCTGGCACGTAATGGGCCGGATTTTTCATCGTTCGTACGAATCCAATTTGGATCCAGCCGTGATGAGCCTCCGCCAGCTTTCAAGGATGTGATGGTTTCCCGGTGCTTTCTCCTTTTTTGTTTGGGTATGAAAATTGCTCTCACCACCTCGCCGAAAAAGCGAAACGAAAGATGGTGAATAAGTTGAAAAGTCAAACCGACCGGCCTTTGGGAGGGAAAAAGTGAGCGAGAGACCATGCTTTTCAGGTGTTCCACAAGGCGCACCATCGCCTGCACCCGAAAAAGGTAGGGTGTTGCAAAAATTTAGTTCATTAAATCCATTTAATGGCATTTTAAATCGCCCATTACCGGTGGAGGTTGTGGTGAAATTGAAAGAAAATCAACCCAACGGCGGTTGCGGTACGAATTTCGGCCTGCCAAAATAGCGTCCGTTTCGGTGGAAACCGCCCGGGAAGTCCTGGATGCATCAATACAAATTTTCCCGGCCCCACTGGCACGGTTCGTCCGGTATCGCTGCGATAATATTCACACGGCGATGCAAAGGATAAGCGAGCCAACCGACGGAAAAAAAACCCTCATCGGGACATTAAAAACGTGCCGAGAGCCCTCTTTTCCGCTGCTGCTGCGACCAACGATAACCAAGATAGGGAATGAAAAGGTGAGAAAACCCATTGGTGTCACGCAAATTTAAAAAGAAAACGGATACGAAGAATCGGCGAGGCCATTTCGCCGGTGCGAATGGTGACGATTTTCACACTGGCCGCCCCCGAAGGCTTACCACATTCAGAAGCTTCCTTTTTTTTTTTGGATTCTCCCCAGTTTCACGAAGCGGAAACTGCCTGGGCCAGAGATCTGATTGCATGCTTCGAGGCGACTTTTTCATTGCAAGCTTGTGGCGCGAAAAAATGACCCCTTTCGGGAACTCGTAACTTCTGCTCCCCTAAGATCGCTCCAACCATCGCAAGTTAAAATTCGGACGAAAACTCGGTTGCGACTTTTTCGGGTTTGCAAATGTGTGCAGAATGGCAAACAAACCTGTGGCGCTGGCGACTGTGCGATGTCACATTTTTAATGAGATAAAACGTTGCTTCCGGAAGGACATCGAAACCCGGAACGGTGAATGAAGGTGTGAAGCGTTGTGACCCCGTTCAACAAATGGACGCTGGTTTATTGGACACGAGTGACGCATCAGTGCAGATAACGGGCTTTGATGAGGGTTCAAGTGGTGTGGATGCTTCCGGGAGTAGGATCTATTATGGGTGTAGAATTTCTATGCTAACGCACTACACATTCTATAGAACTTTGATGAATAATCTTTGTTATCTTAACCGTTGGGCTGTTTAGTTACAAATTTGTTAAATAAGATTATCTTGAAGCTGGTTTAGTAACCATTTTGTGTTTTATCAGTCTTATCTCTTTGATTGTATTTATTTAAATATATGGATGCTTAATTATTTAATTCCAATCATATCGTAGCATCTTGCATTTCCTGGAACTGAGCAATCTGTAAAGGGCTTAAATGTTTATATCTGATTACGTTACTCAATTTTTAATTAGTTTGTCAAATATTCTTTTAATTTAATATCAATTTTTTCATTCGCTTTGGTACTTTAAACTCACGAGGTGCCATTTCTGTGTTTCTTAACCTAATTTTACTAGTAGCTTTATAGCCAGTCTGACGTACTTGGAGACGGTTTCTCAGATATTCATCATCAACTTAAAATCATCAACAACAACTGTTCCTACAATTCTCGATACCACTCTCATTCGTTTTGGACAGAAATCATGTATCAGAGGCTGTATGTGAGTGCTGGAATTATAGAGGTGTTGTATAGTCCCAGCTTCGTCTGTTGCGACAGGTATTTTGAGTGGAAAAGTTTCCTCAGGCTGTAGTATGACCGAGTTTCAATCAAGGACCCTACGGTACGTATCCCAACGGCTATGTTGTTGTCGGTTCCGACTTTTGAGACCAGATTGGTCAAATTTTTGACTCGTTAATCTCCAACCTGTGGTTCAGAGCTGCATGCTCGATCCTTTGGTGCGCTTCTGCTGCATAGGCTAGCCTAAAACCAATGATGTGTATGTCATCAGCGTATGCCAAGATCTGGAGTAAATTATAGAAGACGGTCCCCGAACATCCTACCTCTAAATCACGGATGGTCATCTCCACTACATTGTAGATAAGAGCAAAGAATTCTCGATGCATAGAATTTTCACGATCTTGGTAAGCGTCTCCAGGATTTTCCACATATTGTTGGTTTTCGCATTTTCGGTTGTTTTTTCGTTTCGGTATCCTCTCTGATCGTTTCCAAAAATCCCTTTGACGATCTGTCTCCTGTTGGAATGCACCGCCATATTTGATCAGCTTATATTTAAGGCCAGTTACATTAATTGCATCCTTGCATCTGTATTTTCAACGGAGCAAGAAGTTTTTAAATACTTATGTCAATCCATCACATTACAGCACTTGTAGCAATAACATAAAAAAAATGTCGCATAAAGAGCATGTGTAGTTAGGATTTCGAAATCCATTTAAATTAGTAACTAATTTACAAATACACAAATGTACAAAAAACACAAATTTAAAGTAAAATTTTCCCATTCTAATCTGCAAACCAGAGACAATTGTGGAGGAGTTGTGGCTGATCTTTTCACGACGTTTCTTCTACTTGATATCATTATTCTAAGGCAATCAAGCACACGTATCGTCGTTACTGTACATCATTGCATTTTTTTTTTGGCCTTCCTAAACCCAGCAGCACCTTGGGACCCTGCGGCCTTAAGAATGGGGCCCCGTAATAATGGTAAAATAAATACTTCTCGTAACGTACGTACGAAATCTCTTCCTTGGTAAACACTACCCGTGTGCCCGCGGATTCAATCACATCGCTCCTGCGAAGAGGACCACCACTATACAAATACGATCGAAATCCTCGCCGGTCGGGAGGCTCTGAATCACTCACACACTCACGCATACACGCACACATACACATGGACCTCATTCATACGGGAGCGTTTAGACGACATTTTCCATTTCCTGCGTAAGGGTAGGCTTCCCCAAGCTACGTAACGACGGAAAATGCTATTTTTCTAGGAGGAAAGCCTCGAACGCATTGTCGTGGTCGTGGTACGGTACCGACCCGGTTTTCCGCGGCAATGCCGAAAAGCAATCTCATCCAACGCAAACACACACGCACACACACACAAACACATGTCCCGTTGATGGCACACTTCAGCCGTCATCCATCACGTACACCACGGGTTTGACGTCGTTACTGAAATGGAGCCCTCCGAGATTTGTCGAACCGAGATGACGGATGTTGGTGGCCTTCGGTGGCGTCCTTCGTCTCACCGTACCGTGCCCTTCTTTACCCGTCTCTTCCTGTGCGCGTGCTAGCATTAGCTCCTCCAAAATCCTTCTCTCTCTCTCTCTCGCGCGAGCGCCCCTGTTTCTGGTTGTGTCATAGCGAACGTATCTATCATAATGATAATATTTCTCCTACTTGCTATCCCCGGGGGTATTTTCAACGTTTCAGGTTGGGCAACAGGGGTCGAAAAAGCAGCGGACGAGGGCGAAAGACGCGATAGGAAGTCCGTTGGCGCTACTTAGTATGCTTTGTGCTGGAACACAAGCGGCTGCGAGCGTCGCGTACCTTTTGTCGCGTGCAAGCGGCGCACGGGTATGGGATTTTATTTCTTAAACAGCCACGCCACCGTTGCGAGCGTACGTTTGCCTGTCGTTGTGATGTATTTCTTGCGAACACTCACCGCAGCATCAGAGTGTTTTTTTGTGTGTTTGAGATTTAAAAATCATCTGAAACGACATAGTGACTTGCACATCAAACAAACTCGACAGTTGAAAGACTTTTTTTCTGCAAAATTGAAAGGAAAACTTAATTGCTGGAGTTAATATGTTTGCAGCAACAGTGCATTTAGCTATTTGTGAGTGAGTTTAGTTTCTGTCGATTTCACAATTACTTACCTGCTGAGCTACGTACTTTAAAGACACTTTTGTGACAGGCAATATCAGATGGATACGCTTTACACTGGCCATGCTAATCAATCGAGTCACACGAGTTCTTTTAATCAGAATATTGAGACTTTTGCTACCAGAAACCTTCTAAAAAGTATTTCAGCACTTTGTCTGTTCATTAACATGTTTATCAATGTGCAACTAAATGTGTATTTTATTCTCTTTTGATACAGAAATTGAGACTTGTTTCCGTTTTCATATACTTAACATTTCTGTTAGTATACTTAACATTTCTTCGACTTAGTATTATAAACTAAGTAGGACTTTGGGCATCATATTTCGTTCTATTCATTTAATTGTTCTTGATTGCGTTTAATTTTACTGTAATCTCGTCGGATAACCTTTTTGTACTAATTATTTAACACACATTAAACAGTTATGATATGCAATCTACATTCAATTTCCAACATAACATTTTCCATTTTATATTAGCTTACGTGTACATGAATTTTCAATGTCCTTTTGTCCTACTGCGCAATTGCTTAAACTTAAAAATATGCATTATTTTATTGTGTTTATAAAGCTAAATTTTTGCTTTTAATTTGACTATGAAGCTCACTGTTCTAACAAACTTGACAATGTTAAAATGTTATTCATGTCTAACAATCCATTTTAAACATTGTTTTTTAGACTACAATTAATTATAACGTAGTTTTATTTAATTTTATACTCTGTTATGGTGTTGCTCTTACATTAAAATTCATCGATAAAGTTTATTTTAACTAATTTAATATGTAAGTTAATACGTAGTACTTGTGACAGTACTTTCGTACCGGTTTAAGACGCAAATAAACAAATAATCTTATATCACTTTTAATAAACGTTAAATGGTTTTAGAAATTGTCTTGATTTCAATATTAAAATCGTTTCTAATAGTACTTCTTAAACTTCTACTGGAACTTAGAATTTTAAGCAAATTTGCTACACGATAATTCATTTACAAACCCTTGCCTTGGTTTTTTAAACCATCAACATCGCTCCACCCCAATTCTTATTGAACAAGTACAAAGTAGCAATAGTGTTACGACGCGATGGAACGCCATCACCATCCTTGATGACGTTCATGGTCACGGTCATGGTTCGAGTGCACTCGGTTGTGGTCACGTCCGGTTTATGCTGCGTGGCTATGAACAGTTCGGTTGGATCAGGCAGCGTTCCATTTTTGTTTTCTTTCGAGTCGGAAACACCTTTTCCAACCATCCATCGACCATCTTTCGTGAAGCATATTGCAACGAGAACGTGCACACACGACCCCTCGTTTACCCGTTCACTTGGCGTAATTATTCCATCCCATGAACCAAAGTAAGTACCGTGGTGCAATCATCCCATCTTTGGGGAAGAGATTTGTGCCGTGCGCCATCCCCCACCTGAAGGTGATTCTAATGATGGTGGACGACGTGAAAATCCGGGTCGGAATGAATTTTCCTTCTTTTTCCTCAGCGTTTGTTTCGTACGAATAATACGAGCAACAATGCTACCCGCAGCACGATTGCACGGAAGACCACAGCACTGCATTGTTGTCATTTTCCACCCTTCAAGATCCATCAGCAAAACTGCGAAAAACGGCCCCTGCTTTGGACGGAAGAACGTAAAGAAAATGGTAAACTAACGCACACAAACAACGGCGACGGTGCTTCCGGGTGGCGATGGTGGATGTATGTTAGCCACGCAAAAATTTTCCACTGAATTTGAAAATGTTCAAATAGAAAATCCAGTGAAACACCCTCCCTTTGGGCGTGGGAAGGGATATGTTGCCGATGAACAAAAGTTGGTACTGTGCACGATCCGGTGAATCTTCATCGCATCACCATCGTCCTGATTATCGTCGAGCTCGAAGAGAGAAAAGGCTTTCTTCTGTGGTTTTTCACCGAGCATGTGGGGATGCGCCTGTACTGTTGTGTTATTCATCAGTAAACAGGCACACACACACACCCACGTGTGGCCCATGAATGCAGCAACCCACAAGACACACAGCCCGAAGGAAAGATACACGGGCACAATGGCACAATGGGGTGACTATCTTGCACACATTATGGCGTTGCTGTGGCACTTTTGTGGTAGCGATTGTTGCTGTCGGTTGCAGGGAAGCCGTTGCGCCGCAGCGCTGTTGATTTTTCCCCCGAGAGCGGTGGGTTTTCCCACCAGCAGTCGCCCTAGTCGCGATCGTGTGCCGCAGATACTGTGCTTCACTACGCGTCCTTTTGTTTATCGTGACTCGGTATGGGGAAAGCGCCCGGAAAACTGTACCCAATGAATTCCGTTCGGTTGCATTCCGGTGGAGTCACTGCAGCACACGGTTGGGGCCTGTTTAGGGATTTCTTTTTTTCTTCCGTTTGCTGCTAGTGTGCTGGTCTTGAAGCGCATCAATGTTGATGCGTCTCTCTCTCTCTCTCGGAAAACAACCTTTCAGCGCGTCCGAGCACCACGAAAAACCTTATTGTTCTTGCACTCTCCATGCTCTCCACGGTAGCGGTAGAAAGAAAAACAAAAAAAAACTAGCAGGGACGCTCCCACGAGACCAGGGACAAAAAACGGAAGCATAAACGTTGGCTCGTGTGGTTGCAGTTCGTTTGCTGCTCGCGAGCTTTTCATCATTCGAGCGTACAGACGGTAAACGGGCGCATCGGGCGGAAAAAAATAATGAAAGATCCTTCTGCCGAATCTATGTCGCCGTCGATGGTCCGAACCGTGCGCACATAATGAAGCATCAACAAAGCTGACATTGTTTTCCAGCAGCACACAAAGCACACCCGACCACCCCGACGTGACGGCCCTACGTTCAATCAATCCGTGTGCATCGAACGCCGATCGGTGCCGGGGACATACTTTGGGACACAACACAACAATCCCACCGTTGCATACCTTCGGTAGGTCGATCCAACGTCAGGAAGGCGACCGTTTTTCGATGCCGTTCCGTGTTTTGCCTCACTTGGTGAGAAAAGATAAATCGATACGCTCGAACGCAACGCCCGTGGCTGCATTGTCGCTGGATCGTTGCATTGCCCCCAGGAGAGTGTGACCCTCGGACGCAACGCAACACAAAACCGGGATCGCAGCAACGTTTATCACACTGCAAGATGGATTCCATCCGTTTCTTTTGTATTTAGTTTTTTTTTGTGGTGCGCAAATAAAATACAACAACTAAAAGTCAACAGCTGGTTTTGGAGCGGCAACGAAACAATGTGTACCCTTGTGCAAACGCAAATGCAACAATGGGGATGTCCGGTGCAGACGATATAATGGTTAATGTGCGCTTTTGTTGGCACGGCGGCACACTGCGTTTCCTTTCTTATTATGGACATAACAAATCCCATTTGTTGTGCGGAAAGGCAACAGAAAACAGTGACAACCACCCGTACCGGTGCATGTCCGCTGGGAGATGGAGGCCTTTGTTGCGTTTCGTTGAATGGATTGTTCCGCTGATTGTTTTGCTCTAATTTATGTTACAGCTGCGATAACACTGGTACGGTGCGCTTGGATGCATTCTAGAGGATTGTTTTTTATTTTGTTAGTTCTTTTTGTCAGTTTATATTGAAAAACAAATATAGGGAAACTCATTATACGTTACAAAAGGAGAATACGAGGGAAAGACTATTGTTAAAAAACTACCATATGGAAACTGCATTACTGCAGGAGCTCAGAGTCTTTCTGGTACACCATCAATTTGCACAATCTTGATTAATTCAACTGTCATTTCACTCAGTCTCGTTCTATCTGTCGACGGAGCAACAAGTGCGTACATCTGTCCGGCCTGAGAGAAA